>CM052253.1:11086702-11368074 GCA_028455795.1 Lasioglossum marginatum | reverse complement strand
GTTGAGCCGAAAATATTGCGTTTTCTTAAAATAGGTATAAACGATAACAATGGTATCATACACTTCATAAACTTGCATATATATATATATATGTATGTATGTACATATTTGTCTAATATCGGCTGTATTAAAACGACAATAAATCATAATTTGAATATTGACAAAAATATAACAGTACTGCTGGAGCCAAGTTTTTAATGCATAATACTTGCTTGAATTGTTTTCAAACTCCGAGAAAGTTCACGTTATATCAAAGTTAACTTATAAAAGCAATGAACAGTTTGTAGTTTATGCTGAGAATAATGTAAAATACTTTTCTTTTTGGAAAAATAAGATTCTTGTTTCTCCAATCATTCTTCTGAAATAATATCGAAAAGATTTTTAACGCGTACAGGTTGTCGTCCCTTTTGTACTTATCGCCGATAGCGTACATGCACGATACTTCGTAGTATGTATAAAGTATCAATAACTACACTTATAATCTATATACTTAGTGACTAATTTCTTAACAGTATAGTAAAATATATATATATTGTATACGCTATTGCTTGATCCGAGGTAACTCTCAATAACATGCTATTGTTAGATTTATTTGTTCGCTATTATTATTTTATTAGTAGACTGCGGATTTTATGCATTTATGACGATAAACAATGCAATGTAAAATAGTAAAAAGATTACAAGAGTTCAATGAATGTTGATATATACTATTTTCAATGTATTAAAATAATTCATGTGGAAAATAAATCTTTTCGTAGCTTGCAATCGATGCATACAGTTTTCTTATTTTGCATAATGATCCGCAGCCTATTTATTACTATTATCATTAGGCCGAATGCATTGCTGGAAACAAATAAACAGTGTAGAATTATTTTATATGCTTAAAATATAATATAGTGAAATTAGAAATATAAATAAAGATTTGTATCATATATACAAAGAATATATCACATATGAAACAATGAGTTGGAAAACAGAATTCTGCAGCAAATTCTTCCTGTTTTTCGGACACAATTTACATGCCATGTATACTATCGCAGGAAAATAAAACTACATTTCTATTGATTGAAAAACAAGTTTTTATTCCTGCTGGTATATAATCTAAAAAGGAAAATTATATTCTTTGGCTATTTTCGGAAATAAAGAGCTGGAGTTTACGTAGACCTAAAAAGAATACAAAAAAAAACATGAAGTTATGGTAGTTGAAAATAATAACAAAGAGTTAAATTTCATGTAATAACACTAAAAATATTGTATTAATTGTAAGCATTGGGTAAGCCATTTCCGTGCGTGTGTGGGTATTGAAAAGTACTGCTGGGCTTAATGTGGAAACGTAACAAAACATTCGATATTGGTAATATTTCGGTTAGGGTGCTTGTATAAAAAGTTATTGTAAAAAAATGCATGTGTTTAGTAACAAACAAAGCTCGTGAACATCTTTGCGTATAATAATGATTGCTTGTATAAGTGTTCGAAATGTTTACCTTTTTTTGTACACAGTGTTCAAAATTCACACACAATTCACATACAAACACATGCGCCGTTTGTATCTCCGATGGATTTTTCATCATCACATTTCATGGTTTTCCATTTTCCAATCGTGAACGTTTTTCAAAATTTCCGCTTAGAACCTATTGTCGCTTGATGAGAAGACACTCTAGAAAATTTGTTTCCAATAAGTACGTATCTGAAAAGTATTCGAACAAAATTTATCAATAATATTATAACTGGGCATACGGTTATTATACAATCTTACAAGTATGTAAGATAACGAAAAATTATAGAAAAATAACATGTTACTCGCGGGAGATAATTATGACGGTCCCCTTAGGAAGAAAACATTGGAAAGTGTTTCTGTTTAAAAATATTTACCTATCGTTTGCTTCTCATAGTCTCATTACTTTTTTCTTTTTGGCAAACTGTTTCATGTATACAGAGCGACGAGTTTTAGTATACAGAGTGTGCCCCCTGAAATCTGTCCACCTGAAATACATATATTCGTTATTTCAGATGGACAGAGCTCGCGGGACATGCTCTCCGATAAATATGACATTACCAACAAAACAAGCGCACTGGCTGTGCATATTACGAGAAAACTTGGACAAAGCACGTGAGATTTTCTAGCGGAAATTCAACAGTACCGTGTGTATATTGAAATTTGTCGTTAACAGAATAAGAATCGTCGTTCTATATAGAGAGTAAAATTACACGATGTATTTACAGAGCGAATTATAAAAATAAAACGGTGAACGAAACTGTACATAGATATACAAAGGGATTCGGCAGTCAAGTTCAAGTACGCAATACGTATTTGCAATTAACTCGTATCGCTTCCATCGCGAACGAGCGATTACAGTTGTATGTACAACAAGATTGTATTCCTCAGCATTAGAATTACGCGGTGGGTGGTAATTCGACTGGATCATATTCCCACACGCGACTCAGAAACGCTCAGTTTTCGCTTCGTTACTAAATTACTAATATGTACATACTGCGCTCTGCATATGTAATCCATACGATCGAATACGATGAACCACGGACACGGTTCGTGTATTTCAGTTCGATTGACAAGCTGTTGGAATGTATTCCAAGTTATTTGCTTTAGAATCGTCGGTAAAATTCAGCTTTTACGTGAGAATTTTGCTTTTTCGTGCAGATTCTTTCGAGCGAACTTGCCCCTCTCGTTCACACTTCACTCTAGCCTTTGACTTAATTACGATCCTGTGTCGCGATAAGAAAAGAAGCAGTTCTTCTGATGATATTGTCTCGGAAGACGAGTACGCCGGAGTACGCTGATTCTTTGTTTTTAACGTCAGAGAAGAATGCACTTTTCTCCGGTGTCGTGGGGATGGGCTCGCAAAGGCTGCATGGGTGCAGACGTCGGCGAGGGTGGTCTGCCTTCGACTGCCTGGATACTCTTCATTAATTCTCGAAATACCTAGCGACAGATATTACATATTCATATTTTTCTTTTACATTTTCTCATGAAGAAATATTTCCTGAATTTCTCTCACCCGAATTGTTCAATAAAACAAATATTTAAAGAAAAAACTTCTCGCTTCGATTACCGTATTCACGGTAGGATACAGTAGGATACAGTAGGATACAGTAGGATACAGTAGGATACGTAGAAGCATGGGCTCGTAGGGGAAAAGAACGAAAGACTGAAAACACTGAAAAATAAACAAGGCAAAAACTGAAAAATTAAAAAAAAAGTATACATATATATAGTATACAGTGTATAGTGACATATAGAGAGTCGAACAAGTTAATTACATCATCATCCGCGTGGCGCTGCGATCGCGTCATCATAAAATATCTATGAATCCGTGTATCACTATAATTACTTTATTCGATGGTTCGTATGCAGTTCGTATGTATGTCGGTGGCAGTTGGTGGCAATGGTGGCGTGAATTTTGTAAATGATACCAGAAACTCAGCTCGAAACTTTGTTTACGTTTACCTATTTGTACAGGACAATAGTTGAAATTCAAACGGATTCCGTTTGAAACCGAGTGATATTCATCATGGCTTTTGCAAGCAAGTAAGTGTTTTGTGTTTTGCATTCGAATTCTACGATGGTTTATGAAACCTTTGGAATATGTATAACTTGATACTATAACTACCTTTGACAATCACTTGAAAAATATACGATTTCATATAAAATTGTGTGCTTTAGTAACTTCAATGTACGTTAAATATACATATAGCATTATATCATCTTTGGTTTATTTCAGGAGAAATAACCAATCATCAAATTTATCATCTTTTAGTACAACTGATAAATTTGATTGTATATCCATAATATCCAAGTTAAAAAGACTTAACGATATCAACATAAATCCTATTAATAAGGAGAAGACTTACACGTCCAAAAGTAATTCAGATATTATCATATTTAAGTTTCCCAAACCAATGGATGAAATCCAAGAAGCACGGGAGAAGAACAATTCAAAACAAGAAACAATAGAAAAAGTGGCTAAAAATTACAAGTCTCACATTATGAAAGTAATAGGGGAAATAAAACATACGTTATCCAAGTTTAAGATGAAAATGCATCGTTTGGAACTGGAAAGTCTGAAGAATGAAATAGTGAATCGATACGATGCAGAAAATATTGTGTCCATCGTTGGAGGTACCATTAGTAAATTCAAAGAAGAACTAAAAAATCAGGAAGAGTTGTTAACAATGTCCTACCACCGACAAAGCGTACAACCCAAGTCTAAGAAATTACCTTTCTATAAGTATGGTAAATTAAATCACAGTCGCAATAACAAGAATAATTCACAGTCGCAGTCTAAACTATCACAGAGCAAAAGATCATTGGACGACGCTACTAAAATGAATAATGCAAACTGTATATGGAATGATCATGTATCTATAGAAAGAAAGTCTCAAAAAAGTTATGAAAATTCAGCATTTGAAACAAGTTATATTAGTACCGACGCTATATTCGAAGCCAATGAAAAAGTGGCTCTTTGGAAGAAACTAAATCGTGCTTCCATTCTTAGTGAAATAACGGAAAATGCAAATTGGAAGCATTCTGCGACAATTGGATCTGTTTCAGCAATTAAACGCATTGTTCCGGATCAGTATCCTACTAAAACTAAAACTAAAACTAAAAAATACTCACTGGGAAACAAAGTACAGTGCGCACAATTAAGCGACAACAGTGGTATAAATAGTACATGTAGTATAGTGCCTTCTTTGTTTCCTATAAAAAATAATAATGTGTCAAAAGCTCGTAAACTAGATAAAAACATTAGAACATGTGAAAATAAAAATAAACTCTACGACAGATTAAAAAGTTCATTTTCACGTACTCGCTTATTGGGTAGACATAATGTCGGCAAACCTCAACTAACAGACTTACGTTCCTGTAATTCGGAAGGGACAATAATCATACCGCGAAATACTAAACACGAAACGAGTACTAACACGGATCTGGAAGTAGAATCGGTAAATTCAAGTATCTCGAGTACATTTTCTGCCTACATTGTTCCCAGCGCTTGGCACAACGCGAAGAATGGAAATTCTTCAGAAATAAATCCAGTAACTATCAAGAGTAACAGGGGTATCGTGGATAAGAAGATCTTCATGATTTGTGAAGTAGTACTCGAGAAGCTGTAACTATAACAAAAATTCTGAAATAAGGTGATAGTACAAAGTCGAAATCCAATACGAAGGAACGTAAGAATGGAACGTAATAATGTTTATGCTACTGTTACAATACTGTTGTTTGCATTCGTCTTTGACGCTATTAAGATTACAACTATTGTTATATATTTTTTAAATTTTCGTTTACTAGTTTTTATTTTTCACTCGATAGTAGTTGTAACTAGACCGTGGATACTATGCAGTTATCGTAGCAACGAGTAAAAGGGTAAAGCGGTAGGTAAAACGGTAAAGGATATAAAAGAATTTAAGAATATCTATAGTATATATTACTTTTACCTACTTGAATTTATTATACGAAAGGAAGAATGAGAATTTGATTTGCCTCGCATTTCTTACAGTTGATGCAGACAATTTTTATTTTGCATATAAACCTGCAGTCTAGTTATGACAAATAGTTTTCATAGATATTTCTATTTTTATATCAATGTCCGGAGAAGTAAAAGTTGATGAAAATAAGCGTTGTTTATTTTTGATATACACTTTCAAAAATTGAAATAAATGTTAGCATTTTCAGACGGTGTTCAGACGGTGTTCGGACGGTGTTTTATTAATTAATTTTGAGAGCTTGTGTAACGTAGATTCGATAAAAAGCTTGGTCAGGAAATAATTTCCCCTATGTGTGATCAATATACCGCGATACACTCGACAAGGGGGTAGTTTTACACTTACCTGAACCACACGACAGTTAAATCTGGCGCTACACTCGACGTAGCCACACTGCCAGTGTTTCCGGACAAGATTGACGATGTCCCTGTACCTACTTCCGGAAGCAACCGTAGGCGATAATTCGTCTTGCTTGTTTCCGACTACTAATAACGGCACACCCCTCATTTCTCGACCCTCGTAAATTTGCTCCCGCAATGTTCTAATATACTGTGGAGAGAAAGAAAAGAAAAGTTGCTTCAAGGGTAAACAGTCTCACCCAAGTAATCAGTCTACCCAAGTAAAAGCAGAAAAATCCGTAAGTAAATAATTTATCTCGATAATTGTGGAAAAATGACAAATTGCATATTCCGAAATTTCATTCCTTCTTCGGCAATCTCTTTTAATATATATAAAATCGGTATAATAGATTTAAGGTAAAAATATAATTTAGGTATCGGCGAAAGATATGTCAGCGATAGATAGATTTTCAGTGAACGCGCGTGTTACGAATCGAGTGTTCGGCTACGTACCTGGAAGGTGTCCTGATTGCTGAGATCGAATACGAGTACGTAAGCATTTGCACTTCGCAGACCGCAATAACGGAAGTCCGTCCATTCGAGGTGCGAGCTGACCGGAAAATACGGTATCGTCGGCAGATCCGTGATTTTCAGCTCGTACAAACGGTCTGCGAGCACCACACTTGGATAGAAGGTCTCCCTGCGTTCGGTTGGCTTGTATTCCTCGGAGAATTCGCTCCACACGAATTGCTACAAAGCACAAACGATAGGGTATACGATGTATGTATGCATAGATGTAATTCGATTTATTCGATTCTGACTTGCAAAAAGGTATTCCAACTTTCGTTATTACGAGAAATTCCGACATGCGGTTGCTTATGTCGTGTCTATGTTGCGATTAAATATTCTGTAACGCCTTTCCATGACTTTTCATTTCCTGGGCCGTCGACAGTTGCCATTTGTAACCGGAAACTGCCACCGGAAATGAAAGGAAGTCGTTCGCGTCTTCTGAACCAGCATTCGTTACTGCTAGATTGAGAACCTTTTGCTTCTTTTTCCAGTTATGAAACCAAGCGACATCGTAATTTTACGATGATGCAATTTTTGTTCCCCTTTTCACGCCCGTGTACTTCGAATAAAAACATTTTAATACGAATTCAATGTAAAGAAAAAAAACTATGCAAAACTGTTGTATCTAAATCTATAATAATTAAACTGAATTAAACGGATCTTTATGCGAAATAAAAAGTTTGCGCGTCAATTGCAAACTGCACAACACAGGAGCTAAATATAAATTTATATTTTTCGCTATTTATTGAATTGTATAATGTAGTGAAAATAGTGTATTAATACTTAACTTTACGTTAACTTTACCCTACCCATTTTTGTCAGAAATATGCATTTTATAAGTAGCGATGAGAAATAACAAGAGGAAATCAATAAACTAATAATCGAGTATAATCGCAACTCTAGCCATTGCCAGAGATTCTAAAGATCATTTACATTCGGGGGAAACAATTCTCCATCTAGTTGATGCAAATAAACTCTGAAACGAGAGATAAAGTGCTTCCTAATGGATAATCTAGCTTATCTTACTACCTAATTGAAGTATTCTCTCGTCTAATATGTTTCTCCGTTGAATAAAAGTTTTTACCACTCCGGGATTATTAAGCCTCGCTCCCTTTTTGTTTTATATTACGGTTGACAAGTTTCGGTAAGTCCTCCTGGACTTTGATTATATAACAGAATAAAACATCGCATCAAAAGTACTGAACGAATCTCGAATATACATACGTATACTTGTTCCTTCAAATAATTAATTTTACTTCAATTTTAGTTCAATCATAACCGCATGCATTAGAATGTAATAATAATTATTAATTTTTTTATATTTCACTTTGTTATCTGGATAAGAACCTTGCCACCTTGAATTTTTATTTCATTACGCGTGATATTTGAATATGTGATTTGAAAGAGTGAAAAAGTAATAATTACCAAGATATTCTTTAGTTAATCTTTGGTGATGGTAAGATGATGACAAACCTTTCTTCCTTTTAATTATTTGTTTGCGAATATGTTTTACTAATGCATTTGTGACGTTTTCCTGATTAAAACGAGTCCAAACACGAGTCCACGAACGACATTGATCTGACTCTGCAAGTCAGAATGCGCTGTGCTCACCCTAATGATGCTGGACTTGCCCACTCCAGGTGCACCGAGAAACACAACTTTGACACGATCCAGAGTGTCTGCGGGGCTTTCTTCTTCTTTCGATCCGCTTTCAACGTTGTCACAGTTTATTGTCTCGCCTCCTCTCCTTTCCAAATAGTCCAGGTCGAGTTCTACAAACGATTTACACAATCTGCGATTTAATGAAGTACAAGAAAAAACTTCCGGATTAAGCCTTGCTTCCCCGCTTTGCCTTCCCCTTCTACGATCTACGATCACATGATGCGTTTCGTCTCTGTCGTGCATGTGTCACAATGTCACGTGACTAGTCCGGTACTGTATTCAGTGTACTCTGTTTCGATTATATTTATTTGAGAAAATCTTCTCGTGACATTTGTCTTGAAAAAATTTGTTTTGTTCCACAATTTTCGTCAACATTGTTCAGTTTAACTATATTTTGATAGTGATAGTACCCCCTAATATAGACTAGCAGGGGCTAAAAGATACCATTTTAGATTCTTTTTTTACACTGTCTATCGGCATTGCACACTAGTGCAACTATTTTAGAACTTTGCTTGAATTTTCCATTGACAGGCCAAGTCAATATTTTTATCCGCGACCTATAAAGTATCTGCTTTCTTTCGGTTCAAGTTTAATCTGGAGTCAGTTTTAGCTTCGCTCATCAGAATATTATATTTATTTTGCATTTTATATTCTCGTTTGGAAGCCTGACAGGTTATTAATTATGCACAGATATGGCATCACAGAAATAAAAGAAAAAATAATAATTCCGAATAAATCGAATCTAAAAAATGAACAAATGTTGTTATATTAATAGCAGTTTGTATTCAGTATTCAAGAAATGAATAATTTAGATCTTTCCTTTGTCTTACATTGCGTTCGGAATCTCAAGTAGCCGATTATTTTTCTGATTAAAATGACACTAAAAAAAAGCACGAAACATTCTGAAGTGTGCTCGTTAGTGGTTTAAACTTTAAACTGACTTTAAACTGACGCCTTCGGCCGCGCGGTCCGTGTTTACACGCGGTCTGTCCTTTTTCCATGTTCGGCGCGATCGGCGAGGTCACAAAAGAATAGTAGCTCCACACGATCTATGTCCGAGCACAGGACCGGGAATGGGGCTTGGACCAAGACTTTACTGTAGTTATGATTGAAATGTACATAGGTAACTGTAATTGTGAAGAGACCACTCTCATTGTCAGTCAAAAGTTATACAACCGATTGAATTCTGAACTTTATCTATAAATCAATAAATAAATATCGAACATAACTGCACGTATTTTATTGTTCTGATCCCAATCATTCGATCATCCATTGTATATTTTGGTCGTCGAGCGAGTGCCGATACCGAAAAGTTTGACAATGTTAACAACACTTCTAATTGATTACCTAACAATCGTTTGTTCCCGTGTAAAGATTGCCCCAAAACGGAATCGTTTTCTTTCCAGGAACGATCCATGGATAAAAAGCGAAAAAAAGCGAAAAAAAGCGAAAAAAGCGAAATATCGCGGAGAATCGAATCGAATCCGAAGCCCGGCAACGGCGGCAACCTCCGCGATCGAAGCTCGAAGCTCGACTAACTCCGGTGCTTCAAAGTAGCACGATCAAGTCCAAGAGGAGCGATCAGCGACACTGATTCGCACAGGGTGTCCCAAACATACTTCCTTGAAATATGGGGTGATTCCTGAGGTGATTTCAAGTCACTTCTCCGCGGCTTTGTTTTCGAGTTATTAACGAAAAACACGGACCAAGCGGAGCGCGACTACAGCGGACGAATCACCCCTTTCCAAGGAAGTACAACATTTTTAGGCCACCCCGTATACTTGCAAGAAGAGAGCCCGAACGCACAATGGTCCATCAAAAAATGACTTTTTTCATATCGGTATTTACCTAATGCATCTACATTACTTTCTAAATGTTCAGGAATATTCAAAGTGACGATATTAATGAAATTTAATAAAAATTATAATTGACGATTTCGAATATAACTTTCGCTTTCTTATTTGTTTATTATATTGTGTTTTGGTTCATATTCTTTTTTCTCAGAACTTAATCAAGACACAAACTCGAATTTTTTCATAATATAACTTGTTTTTTTATTACAATCAACTGATTGGAAATTCTCTCAATCGTCATACTGCCTCTTTCGCCTACTCATTTTCGTCATAAACGTGTAATACCCGTAGTCTACTAATAACTGCAAACACAGGCTAATTTTCAATTTGACTCTCGCGCACAATTCGAGTCAATTTGCTTTCAATTATAACTTTACTTGCTGAAATATATAAATTAATTTAATATATCAGCAGTTTGTATACACTGCACGGATCTTTTCAATAATCAAGTGTCCATCCGTTGACATAGAAAAAAGTGTGTCTCTTACGATCTTGCACTCATTGACGTAAAATATCGTTTGATAATATCGGCAAATATTACGAGGAATTATTATCGTCCCAGGTACCGATCTATTTGGAATTTATACGAAAATTCATTTTCGATCATCGTTACAACTTCCGTTTATGCAAGATTATTGAAACAAATGTTATGCATCTACTTCAACTAACAATAAATACTAGGTAACGAATACTCGCGTGCAAAATTCATTGCGACTCCGAGCGAATTCCGCTTTGTAAACATAATCAAAGCGAAGAGAACGTTACAAAATTGTGCCTCGCGAAAGGAGATTTTTAAAGAGGCTTTAACAGTATTATTTTGTTTACATGTACGTGTAATTTCACGCCGCGTTAGTAAGATTTGAGTTATTAATCCTTATCTGTACTTGTACATAAATATTTCTTCCGACTCGAAAAAGTGTTCAACAAAGGAGTGTAGTAGCAAAATTTATGCAAATCGTAACTAGACTGCGGATTTTATGCATTTATAACAAGAGATTATAACAAGATTAAATACCAAACTAAAAAGATATATCATTTTCGACTTTTTAATATGACTAAAAGAGACAATTTTTGTTAATCCTCGGTTTCTTACAGGCAGTCTATGAGAAGCAACAAAGATCTCGCGCGAGAACTTTCGCGTAACGTGTGATTGTACTTACGGCGTTGTTTTTGCGGCAGGAGGCTGAGCCTCCTCTTGCCGCCAGCAGCTTTAGTCTCTATGATTATCGGTCTTCCAAAGAAATCGGCCTCGGTAATCGTGACGGGATTGGCTACAACATCAGGTGGAAACCCGGACTCGGCCGTCACCACGGTGTGCTCTCACTGATGCGAATTCTTCGGATCACTGTATTTTCACTGACAGCGGACGTCGCGTCGTGCGTCGTGCGTCGAGTTGAATACAACGTGTGCGTATTCGGTATCGGATATCACATTATCCTCCCACAGGCTTTCGACTCATCATTTCATAACACGTAAAAAAAGTGTACCCCCGTCGCGCACAAGACACGAGAGCTGCTCTCTCTCTCTCTTCTCTCTCTCTCTCCTTCTCTCTCTCTCTCTCTCTCTCTCTCTCTTTCTCTCTATCTCTCTCACACAACAGCGCTAATTACACCGTGCCGTGCACCGATCCATTGATTTATTGTCGGACACAAATACACCAACGACGCCCGTTAAGAAACAACTCTCGCCCCTATTTTTATCGACCCCTTGCCGACTCGTTCCCCCGATTTTATTTCGCATCGTCGCGAACCGGTTACGTAACGGGACGAGCACACTTTTCGAGGTTTCGGGCGGCGATGATCATCCCGGTCGATCGGATCGGGCCGATAGAACCACCCCGTGGCCAGGGTGCCCCGCGTTCCGTCAGGAGAATCGCACTGTTAACCTATATCCCCAACGGCGCGGCGATTCAATATTGGAATCGACGATTGCACACGATCAAATATTCTGACGGTTCCCTCCCCTGCCCCGCCCCGCCCCGCCTGAAGTCTAAACTGATCGGCGCCCGTGCCTCGGGCGGTGCACGCGACACATAGCCGAGCCCCCCTTTCACGTGGTTGCCTTTGTTATGTCACTATTACGAAACGGTCAGCAATCTGTCCCGACGGACCGTGCCGGATGATTCGAGCCAGTCCACTGATCGGACCCGTGCCAGCATCTCTCTCTCCCTCTCTTGCTCCCGTGCGCTGGTTTTCGCTCTCGCCCACGATCTCCTAGCCTCTCGTGCGAAACCAGAATTTCGAGGGTGGCTGCTAGTGGCCACAGGTGAAGTTGACGCCGCGGTGGTTCCGGTGTCGCCCAGACGGAACCTTCGTGGCCACGATCCGTTCGAAAATGGAGCCCGTTCTGTCACGAAACCGAGGAACGAGCCGGGAGATTGAAGAGCTCGGCCAGCATCACCGGAGCACGCACGAGGAAAAGCTATTCGATGTACGACTATGCCGCGACCCCTGGACGATCGAAGCGGCCGACACAGTCACTCTGCACGTGCGCACGGGAGCGGGGCTTCGCGCCAATTTCTTTACGGCACACGACTTTGCGATGATTCTTATCATCAGGGACTTGATACGTTTCGTTATTTTGCCGCGGCACAGCGGAACCAATGGGAAATCTAAGTGGAAGAAAACTCATGTCAGGAAATATATCGGTAATTATTCGGAGTAGGGGGAACCTCACCGATTTCAATGTCCTCAAAATATGTATTATATGTAGTTGGCGGCATAATTGTAAACAACTTTTTCCTATACATGTCACCACCGGACCACCTTTGCGGTAACCGTTTTGTGTACCGTTTGCGATACAACGTAATTACAACATTTTGTCCGAGATTATTTAAATACAAAATAAATTTAAAAAAAAAACCACGTTTTTAAGACTAAAGGTATATAAGGTATACAAGGACTAAAAATTCATATAAAATAATTTTTCCTAGCTCCATTCAGATTCCTAACTCCATACAGATAGTCCCGAGAATTTGTGATTGTGAATTTTTAATAGCTATGAAAATACTTGGAAGATTTAAAACGAAAAACGTGGGATGCATGCAATAGATAATTGATGACTGAATAGTTCACCCTAAGTCTTGCGCCCCACGTTTTTCGTTTTAAATCTTACAAGTATTTTCATAGTTATTAAAAATTCACAATCACAAATTTTCAGGACTATCTGTATGGGGTTAGGAATCTGAATGGGGCTAGGAAAAATTATTTTATACTTTTAGTCCGTTTTAAAAACGTGGTATTTTAAAAAATTTTTGTTTTTTATTTAAATAGTCTTCTTTGAGTGAAATTTTTCAATCGATTTTAAACATTTTGATGAGATTATAACAGAGACGTGTGTAAATTTCATACGGTATTGCGACCGCGTCGTATCGAAAACAAACGCCGTGGTAAAATGTCAAAGATAAAGGTACGACGGAGAATTTCGGTAACGGTAACGGTTCTTTCGCTTGGTAAACAAACATTAGTATAATACTTTGTAAAGACAACACCAAACAAATATAGAACAAAGCCAAACAGCCTCGCCGTGACGTCATCGCTGAGCGGCGCAGCGTTCGTGGTAAAATAACTAATAAATGATTTTCGGAAGGGCGAAAACAGCCCTCAAAGTTGTTGATATTCACTGATTTCGCACAATTTCCAGGGCTGTTTTTGGGCCCTTTCAACATAGCCGATGCCTGAAAAAAATACGAGTCACACAAATATTTTTCGAGAAACTACACCCCTCTTTATACTTAAAATCTGAAAACGAAACTTTTATTTCTTCACCTTTTTTTATCGGTAACACCATATATGTCCGTTTAAATAACGGACTGCTAACGAAGGGATATTTAGCGAAAAAGCGTGCACAGTGCACGACTATAAAAAAGGTTTGACAATTAATTAGCTGACAATTAAGGGAAACACGATTTAATGCTTCCCTTGCCATACCAGCGCTGAATCTAAAACGAGCTTCTGTTATCTTAGTGGCATGTGGAATTAAAAAATAATTTAACATTAACATTTTCATTTGAACTATTTAGGTTTCATATTTTTTATTTCAAAATTATTTAAACTACAGAGATGCTTCGATTAGGAATCAAGCTGTCGCATAAAGAGGGTAGTGTTCCACAGAAAAACAGTTAATATTTAGAAGATTTTAAAAGATAAATATATTAAAGTTTTACATAGACAGAAATGATCTATAATACTGCAAATTCGTTTCTACGAATACGATCGCGTATTGCTATTAATGATTATTAACTAACGTATTTCATGGCAATACTTACAATATACATACACGCGTATGACGCATACATATATTTAAATATAAAACTAATTGTAAGATAGAATATTCATTACTAAAAAATTCAATTGTACAGTCATTACGAACGTAATGTTATCTATCAGCAATGTGAAATATGTAAAAGTGTTATCGAAAGATGCCTGTATTCTTAAATAAACGGCACGGCGCGGCGGTTAAGTGCCGTGTATCGTGTGAATGATTATTCTTAAATTAAAAACAAAAATAATATTGCCAAGTGTTATCTTATTATAGTTTATTGTATTTTGTTATTTAGTGGTCCCTAAAATTGTATTTAGAGAAAAGGAGAGTAAGAAGGACACGAATATTCTATACAAGACGGGAATTTCTGTATCAATTAAAAGAAAATATGAAGCTACGGGAAAAGTACGGGCCCTTCCATATGTAATAGTACACAATTAGAGCATTCATATTGAAACTATAATAGGACCATTCGTCGACCAAGTACCTTTCTGTTCTCGTAAAAGTATATTGAAAGATCAGGATGCAAGTATTCGGTACGTCTGCTCGACAAATCGGAGAAAGTGTTCAGTACGGCGTGTTTCAAAATTATATGTATACATATGTCGCGCGACCGCTATAGCGTGATTCAGCACCTTCGGATTAGTTTCGATAGTATCGTGTAAAAATTTTTCACAGAAAGTGAACGATTTAGGAAGTCGACGCGAGCTGATTTTCCTTGCATTATAATCCTTCGTTTAATAAATTAACTTCTCGTAATTACATCACAGTATACGGTATATTGTATTATACATCGGTAGATCGGTAAGCAAACGCAAGTAAAATTCTGTTTCAGCGTAATATTCCCCATTCATTGTTTCCCCGTTGGGTATTGTATGCAGTGTAGCATATAGTAAACTTGTATACGATAAGAATTACTACTTACGATTATTAATCA
This sequence comes from Lasioglossum marginatum, assembly GCA_028455795.1. NCBI lineage: Eukaryota > Metazoa > Arthropoda > Insecta > Hymenoptera > Halictidae > Lasioglossum > Lasioglossum marginatum. The sequence goes on along the minus strand of CM052253.1, from coordinate 11,352,949 downwards.
TTTTCGCGTTAACAATACGCGTTAACATAGCAGAGGCAATTATTATTATTATTGCGACTTTCTTTCCAGACAACCGTTGACTCTTTGGCGATCGACGTTCGGTCTTATATCGCAGATTATGTACCCTTATTACCACGTTTTTTTTTTTTCAGAGAAAAGGTCGAAGAAATGGTCATTATGTTTATTTGTTCGCAGCTATTGACACTGCTGAACAGACCGTGTCTAATCGACTTACTTTTGCATAAGAAATCAGCTCTACCCCTGTTGCGTGTTTATTTGCGATTTTTCGTACACATCCTCATACATCTTAAGATTCTACGCACTGTTTCATTCGGACGGCAAAGGTTATCGGTAAGCAATTTACAATCTCAAATAAGTATTCTACAGTCTCATTTTCCATTTTGGAACGATGCGGAACATCCATTCGAGTCGTTGCAAAGCGCGAAATACGAAATTCGAGTTTGACAACGGTAACCAGGCATACTCGAGCATTCCAACTCTCGCATTCACTCGCAAAGCAATTGGTCAGTGATGTTCACTTCAGTTGCACCAACACCATGAAGTAGGTGACCATAGCTCCCAGTACCTGAAAAGTTTCGCAATTTTGACATGTAGATTATTTCGTATGCAACAACCTGATAAAAGTTTGTTCGGATGATCTTATAATATAATCGAAGCACGCGATCTTACCGAAGCAAACAGATCTAGAGACACCGTAAAGAACTTTGCCCCCGAAATCGACATCGCTTTCTGACACTGCTGACACACAATTTGTACGAATGTTTTTGCTTCTTCCGATCCGTCGTACCAGTGGCAAGAGTAAGCGGCTTCCATCACCGACGAGCTCTGTATGCGACAGGCATAAAAAAATTAATACCTCTCGTTAAGCTCTAACAGTTTTGGTGAAAATACTTGTTAAACTAATTATTAACATAAATTTGAGTGTGACCACATTTGAGTCGGCCCGAAAACTTAAGGGTTAATGGAACTCTACTAAAGTGTCCTAAAGTGTACTAAAGTTAAAATTCAACGAAGATTGATAAACTTTATTATCGACTGTAAGTACCTCTTCGATTAGGCGGTTTCCAAATATGCAGAGCATAAATACTTGTCCAAGGGAGTAGAGCAAATATCCGACTGTCGAGGCGGCGTACACGTTAATACCATTGATCTACAAGTTATATATTAAATAAGCGTGGTAACATTTTTCTTCTGGGCTACGCTACGAGACATTTCATTATCGCATCAAATAAAATATTTTATTTTCAAAATTGTGTGCATACTTAACGTGGTAAAAACTGAATAGGATCTGTATAGATCTAATTTGTTCAATTACTTCAACTATGTAGAGTTAATATGAACTTTGAACTCTTTTCACGATTACGTACTTTAGTGGCTTGGTAGGCCAGCAATGTCAAAGTGATCGTAGTAGCCAACATGTGTAATAGCAAAGCGACACCATATGCGTCTCCAACTGCAGTAACTAGTCTGAAAAAAGAACAATTGGTTGATCATCGAAGAACTATGTATGTCACATAAGTTTCAAGAAAATCCGTAACAGGTTCCGTAACAGGTTCGGTAACAGGTCCGGCAACGGCAACAGGTTCCCGTGCATCTCCGAAACGATGGCTGAGGCGTTCGCGTCGAGGTCGAAGGGTAAACGTAAACGCCAATCGGGTTTCGAACGGTATCCGTCGTCCGCGAAAAGGAAAAGAACGTGCGAGTACACGTGTTAGACACGTATACCGGCGTTCACGTGAACGCGAGCGTACAACCTCTGAATTGTCCAATAAATTGTCCAGTCCACACCGTACATACGTCCCCGGTTGCGGTCAATATCGCGCTCTCTTGGAATAAATACTTCACCACCGTGGGAATACACGCATCCCCCGGCTTCTCCGTTGGCGAAGAATCTATAGGAAACGCCACGCGATACTACCTCGGTTTCCTTTGAAATTTAGTTCGAGCCTTAGACAACTGTTCCGACTTATTTGTCTCTGTTCTCTTTTTTTTAAGAGTCCCTTCCCTTTGAAGCGGCAGAACTTGATTTTTACACTTTCGCCTTTGCAATCGATCGTCGCGTCGCGTCGCGTCGCGTCGCGTCGGTACGTACGGTCAATCGCTTCTGTGTCATCCCCAGAATATCTTTTTTAATTTTCACAAATTTAACCAATTTTTTATATGTCATTTGAATGGTATCGAACCATTGAATGGTCAATATCCCACAGGGCTTGTTTTCTTTTTCTCTTTGTTTTCTTTTTTTGTTTTTTTTGTCATGGCAGAGAGAGAAATAAAAGTCTGTTGGCCGTTGGCTGTACAATACCGCGAGGTTGCACGTACGAATGCTCGCAACAAGTTCGCAACCAGTCAAGTCTTACACATAATCGATCACGCAAGAAAGTCGCAGAAGCTTAAAAATCCATTTGCGTTGCTAGATGCAAGGCAAAACTTTGAGTAATCAGAATATGCATTGACTTTCTATGCGCCGGAAATTTCTGTTATTCTAATAATTATTTATCTAAGGTGCAATTTGTTTATTTCTTAAAATGATTTTTCTATCGCCCCCGCCACCCCTGTTTTTGCCCATTGCTGCAACAGACAATTTTCGATAACGATTACGAAACTGTACGATGTAATAAAGTTACGCGAATTCACGCTTGCATCTGGCAGAGATTATTATCCTAATGGAAGTCTCTCATTGTTAGGTTCGCGAAAGCGGAGGAGACTTCTCATTGTCGTCGTAGATTACGTTTCCATGTAAAAGCGAACTCCGACTGGGAATCGAAGTTATACGAAACTAGGTTATAGCGTTGTCAAGGCGTCCGTCATGGTGACGAACTTCGAAATTGCGACGCGCTGTAATTTCAGCTTGCTAATTGAGAATTAGCTAGCAATTTCAACCTTTTCGGGGAAGTGGTCGATTTCAGGGATCACCCCGTTCAAGGATGTCTAACATTTTTCGGACATGCTGTATACAATAACTTTCGCTTAAAGATCCGCAAATTACTTTGTATCGTGTCACTGCATAGACGTACAGTCCTGGTCCGCGAGAAAATAAATGTCGATAATCGATGGTACTCCCATTGCAAATGAATCCGCTAATAAAGATGAGTCTAATTATTTACCTGACGATGTGCTTGTGCCTCTCAACCCAATATTTGATGGCGCTACGGACCAACATTTCTTGATTTTTCGTCAATCCGTTTGGCCCTATAGTTCCGTTGTATTGTCCACCAGCATTCGCCCGGAAGTTCGCCGTGAAATCTTGTCGATTGTTATAGATCCTTCGAAGATCCATGTCCAACATACTATCTCCGCCGGTTGGTGTGATCGGTGGTGGCGCATCGATTTCCGCCACCGGTTTCGCACTGCTAGCCTAACAGAAATTAACAGAGAAGTGACAATCTCCTATACGATGAGTGTGAAAAAAATATCTCCACTACTGCGGGATACATCCCTCGAAGAGCCATCCAAGTTCGGTCGAGAAATGCAACGTGATACGGGTCAGGAATATCGGTGAGCCAATACCGATGAAACGACAAAACTCTCTATTCTCTCTATTCTCGGAGTGACAACAGTTACTATATCAACTCTAATATGCGTGTGCTAATAATTGTCTACGACTGCGACGTCTACATGCAATATTACCTTAAACAATTCACCGCTGTTTGGCACAACAGTGTCCAACGTCGCACTGAATTCCATCAATGGTTTCATAATGTTCTTCAGATGTTGGATTTGCTCGCAAGCGAAGAGGAGCCACGAGCAGAACAGTGAGTCGAAAAGATTCGCATCCATCATGGCGAACAACAGAAAGTAGAATTGGAATATGAGCACCATAACGTGCGCCACTCCGTGGCTAGGGTCGAATGGGTAGAAAGAGTACAGCATAAGTCTTGGTACCTGATCAAATAGAAACAATATGATCATCGCGATCTTGTAAAAGGGGGGTTAGACTTGTAAGCCCTTGGGGGGCTTTAGAAATGTTGTTTCTTATTTGAAAAAAAAACTGTAGACGAAAGAGTAGTTTGTTCGTAGCTACAATAAACAAACTCAAGGGTCTAATTATTCGATTATTATTACCTCGACGAAGGAGGTTTCGTTGGTGACAGGATCAACGACTTTTTTCACCGAGTCACCGATGAACGTGAGGGTGGTCCAAGAAATCGTGGACAATACCGTGGCGCCCATAACAGCCATCAACAGTATTCTCATCTTCTTAACTGCTATCTGATGATACCGAGCGTTGCTCTCGGCGAACAGAGGGTGGCTGTTGGGATTGTTCCAGATGGCGAACGTTCTGTAAAAGAGCTTAGATCTAACCGCGAAATAAATCAGCTTGACCATGGAATGCGTGAAGAAGAGCATCGTGATCGTGTTCGCTGTCAGTACATCGACGTCGTCGCTCTCAAGCATCAGATTAATACCGCAAAGCCCGAACTGGAGGAGAAGCAGGATGAGGTTTACCTGAAGATCATTTAATTCCAGAGTAGAGTTTCACAAATTTAACGCGTCGATCGTTAATTAAGCGACCATCAAAATTGGGTAAAACCGAAGCAATTTATCTAAGCCCTTGCCATAAAACAGGCCTGTCGTTTGTTTTCACGCTAGATCGTTAATCATAGTACATACCACATAGCACAGTGGCAGGAATTAATATTCGGACGCTCTAAAAAAGACGATAACTTTTTTAATATTGTACTATACGATTAGAACTTTTTTGGGAAGTTAGAGCAATTAGTTTACTATAGGATGTGAAAAGAAATTTTTTCAAAAATTACAATAGATCGGAATTGTAGAAAAAAAATACTAAAAGTTGCATTTTACAACTTTGTTATGTGGGCCTATATTGAGAATTGAAAAAATACTTGTGTTTTGTAGATCTGTGTCAATTATATGCACTGTGAAAGTTTCATCGAAATCGGTTGGTGCGGGAAAGAACGACAGGCATTGAAAGATGTAAGAATCCTTAGATTTATTGCTTAGTTAGAGTTAGAAAATCATGAAAATCTACAATTTTTACCATCTTTAAATGTAGCTTTAATTGTAGCTCATTGTCGACCGATTTTAACGAAATTTTTAGAATATGTTTAATTCACACAGATCTACAAAACGTATTTTTTAAATTTTCAATATAGGCCCACATAAAAAAATTGTAAAATGCAACTTTTAGTATTTTCTCTACAATTCCGATCTATTGCAATTTTTGAAAAAATTTCTTTTCACATCCCGTAACTAACTTCCCAAAAAAGTTCAAATCGTATAATAGAATATTAAAAAAGTTATCGTCTTTTTCAGAGCGTCCGAATATTAATTCCGACCACTGTAGGCTCGTGAATAGGCTGCAAAGTGTACAAAAGAAAAATTCTAAGAAAAAGTATTTATTTAATAGCTTCCCAGTTTTGTATTTGATCTAGTCAATTTCTTCATTTTGTCACGAATATATTTTCACAAACATTCGACTAAACGAGGACAAAAATATATTACAATGAATATTCGTTTAAAGTTTTAGTATTTAAAGGTGTGTAATTGATTTTTCTTCCAGGAATAGTTTTATTGTTAAAATAAACAATACAGAATTTTACTTACAATACAGAAGACCTTGTGTATGAACTTCGAACCACTGTCCTTGTAGTAATTGAACAGAAAGTGCCCGCTTATTTTCATTAACGTGATGTTCGGGCTTAGGTCGGCGACCAGCCCCTGTTGTTTGAACTTCATCATCTACGACAGAAATTTCAAAGGACCGATTACATTACCCAATCGAACTTAAACTGCTTTCGTAGATGCCGATAAGTTAGTTATATACTGGGTGTCTCGGTGTCGATTGTACAACTTTGGAGGCGGTGATTCTACATGAGAAAATAAGTCGAAAATACGAAATAAATTTTTTTCGTTTGAGGGTTTGTTTTCGAGAAAATCGAGTTTAAAGATTCGTCAGGTTCGCGTGCTTACTACTGCTTACAATTAGTATTATACATATGTATATGTAGGAAGTAGAATTGTTGATTGGTTCATGATCAGACGCGTCAGACGATTTCTATCGAATAACATGCGTATATATATTCGCTGTATTTTCAAACTCGATTTTCTCGAAAACGAAGCTTCGAATGAAAAAAGTTAGAAATGTAAAATCATCCCCTCCACGGTTGTACCAACAATGATACCCTGTACAATATATATACAAAAAGTTTTCATCGAAATCGATCACGCTTACTACGTGCCAGAAACGATTAACTTGAAAATGATGCACTTGTACATAACTCAAGATTAGACTTTACTTCTTTTCTTCATAATTCTAATGGTAATTTTCGAAAAATATTCCTCCATCACCTAGTAAGCTAATCCTTCTATCATCACCCACTGCAAAGTAACAAAGGAGTAACAAAGGACCGGTAAACACTGATAAACGCGGATTAGACGCGGATACCCTAGCAACTAACCTGCAATATTTTTCGCGACAGCAACTCTCACGTGTAAACATGTTAAAGATAATAATGCCTACCGAACCACTCCAACCATCTCGGATATATTTGCACAGGTCATGAGAGTTGCATCACGCAAAAATATCGCAGTCAACGACTTGTCAGCGTATCTGCAGCTTAACATTCGAATCGTAGAGCGCGCGCGAAGGCGAGGCTTCGGTTTCGTGTCGCGAGACAGGCCGGGCAGCGATTTCCGGAACCATCGGTCGTCGGGGCACCGAATTCTCACCTTGAAGCCGGTGATCGGTCGCACCAATTATCTACAAGTAATCCACAGTGAGGCGCGAGCTCGCCGTGAGTTCGCAAAAGAGGAATCGGCGTGTCGGTGATTAGGGCACGCGGTATCGAGGAAAACTAACGGAGCGAGTCGGCTGACCCTCGATTGCCAGCCCCGGGGGAGGAAGGGGGGTGGTTTCTTTGTCGGCGTTCCTTCCTCTCTTTTTTTCCCCCGTCGCGTCAATGACAGAGGGCTGCCACCTGTCCACCTATTCCAGCGATACCCCTCCAGGGTATAACCCCTCGGGGGGGCACCAAACGTGGACCAATCCGCGAAGGGTACCGAGGCGCAGACGTTCTCCGACGTTGTTGCAGTGGATCGCGGTGGCCATGTTGTTTCTTGTATCGTCGACATGGAGCTATCTAATCGTATCAATTATTCAGATTTGGACGACCGGCAGGTCGGCAAGCACGAGCCAAACGTGCAAGGAGAAGGAGAAGAAGGAGAAGGAGAAGGAGAAGGAGAAATCTATGAACGATAGAAAGATCCCAACACAATGGCATTTTCTACTTCGCTTCTGAAAACGTACCGGAAAATTTCACCCTTTTCCGACCGATTCTTCTTGTTCTCGTAATGCGGGTGGTACAGTCGGGTACAGAAAGATCGGACACGTTTCATTTTGTTTCCGTGCGCCATACGATATCGGATAAGTATAGGGTCGTTGCAAACGTCTTGATACGTTTCTAACGGATAGTGTTATTCCTGTAACAGATATACAGTAGGACCTCGATTAACCGCGGCTTGATCGGGAGACAAACAGCCCGAATAAATTAAGAATGAAAAAAATTTGTTTATTTCTCTTCATAATATAATCATGTTTAAACGCATATTTGTTAATAATCGGGATCCGGTTAATCGAGGTCCTACTGTATTTGTATTTATTATAGACACAGCAAATTCTTTGGCTTATTTCAAGCCCATGGGACAAGTATTATGAGTTGCCCTATGTGAAATAAAAAAAAATTAAGAAGCGAATTTTATAGCGAACATGTTTCTTCGAAAAATCTTTTGGATATTTCTGAAGTTTGCCCATATCACGATTTTACTGTTCATATCGATTGTCCTTATTGAAACAATGGAATAGATATGTTGGGTGGATAATGTTTGTTGCTATAGCTTACAGTTAATGCTAGGTTGTTTAGAGTTACGTTTGGATTGAATAAGTTAGAAGCAGGTGTCGTCGATAACTCGCGGTTATCAGTGTCTCGAGACAGCGTGAATAATAGTGGTTTAAATAAATAATGGTTATTGGATATATGGATGTACACAACTTAGTAGCACTCTACGCAATCTCTCTTCGTGGTAATGCGTAGTGCAGCAAACTTCGAACTCGTAGGTCACCGATAAACTACGGAAACTATAAACATTTTCCATGTTTTATGAAGCGTGAGGTATTGTTCATTATTTGAATCGCTTTTCCGTTTATTCAAATGGTATTTTGAATAGTAGATTGTAAAACAAAGACCGAGCGCGCGGGGCGCGGCGCGGCGCGGCGCGGCGGTAACATGTATACGGACAAGGTTATCGAAATAAACCCCGGGACCTACGAACATATCCGATAAAAACCGACAAAAGAATTAGGATACAGTGCGGTACGATCCACAGAAATTTATGAGCTGAGATTTCGAGGAAGGGCTGGGACCGGGGAGAGAACCCGGAATTGCCACTCCTTCAAAGTTGGTTCTCGGTTGCAAGTTGTCTCTCTCTATTTGGCGCGGAGAATTCATATTCTCTTCTGTCTTCCGAGATATGCGAAGAAGAATGGATATTCAGGTCACGTTATAGATACGGACACATAGATGCTTATTATCTAGTTTACCTCCAAACAACCTTGACACAATTGAAATGATCACAACGCGAATCTAGGCAGTGGATCTATGATTAATTAAATCACACATTTACGAAGTTCTTTGTCCGTTGTTGCACGAAGAACACGGAACAGCGTCTTTTCTTTAATTTCGTTCGAACGTTACGTCTTTGAACCGAGAAGGGCCTTCTCGAAAAAGTTACCTCAAATCACCTACTTCCAAAAAAGTACAACATGTTTTAGACACTTTGTATAACGCTTATTCAACCTTATTACACCCAATTACAATAATTTCAATAAATCAATAATAATAAAATTATTTCAAATAAAAGAAAGCAGGTCGAGATCATCGAGACATCGCGCATCGTTGCGAAAGAGCTGGTACAAGTGTCGATGGAAAAAAAAATTTCAGCATTCCTTTTTTGTTCACCCGACAACGATATTTTGTTGATCGTGAAGCTATCGATTAGTTGTCTGGTAATCGAGGAAACGAATAGACGTGGTCGTTGCGTGCAGTTGAGATTATATTGAGATTATTATCCAAGTTAACTTGGAGATTATATTTGGCGATCTCGAGTGAACGGATTCGCGCGATAGTGGCAGATTTGGAAGACGACGCGGACCATCTCGAAGGTACATATAGTTAAAAATAGTCGACACGATCAGTTCGAATTTGTTCGTTGACATTTTGTGCAATTAAGTTCTATCGTATCAGGAAGATGGTGCTCGTACACTCGACGGTGTCTTCGCTCGGTGCGATTTTTATGATGTTGCTGCCGTGTTCCGCATTCACCGCAGACCGTTCAGGTAGAGCTTTCAGTCTTTTGTATTTTCTTGCCGAAAGCGTAGCAAATGTCGTTAAAAAACTTTGCTTAGAAAAATATTCGATTACGCTCAACGAGAAATATTAATGCATCCTAATATACCATGTACAGGGTCTTCCGTTAAGAAGCGTTATTTGAAATTATAAAATATGCCTAACCCTTCTCGTAATCGTTAGCCATTACAACGAACAGTAATAAGAACCAATCGTAACGTTTCGCAACGACACTGCTCACGAAGTAATCGGAAGAAAAGAAAAGAATACATCTTGCCATCGTAGTTTGACACGTTGCATTGTATTGGTCGCAGTGGACGTCCCCACTGGCTGGAACATTGTCCCGCTTCTGGAAGCTGAACAAAAGGTCACCGTTGATCAGTTTTCAAATGGAAAAACGCCGGCGACAAGTCGGGACAAGCTTCTGCAGCCCTCGGACACGAAGAAATCGACGCAATCCGCCGAGCAGACTATTTCCCAGGATACCGAGCGCGATAGGAGATACGTCGTCGAGCCGCGCGACAGCCACTTTACAGAAACCGTCAAGGATGCTGCAATTAACGAGGAGGCTACTATTGCCGACACCGTGGTCTCCAGCCCGCGGAATGCCATCCTTCTTTTAGTAGCGGAATCGGACCACGATCGGAAGGATCTGTGGGAGGATATTAGAGCTTCGCACTCGTTTCCGATCGAAGGTCATCTTCAGGTATGTGTTTCTAATCACAGCCGAATCGGTTTCGGATTAGAAAGACCGTTTCGGATCGGTCCGATCAACATTTAAATAACCAATCGCTTTCTTATTTTACCTTTGCATTTTTCTTGTATTTATCTAAGTTCTGAAAATTTTCTTTTGAATTCGCTCGGAAACTATTCGAAATACGAAATTTAAAATGGGACACCCTGTAGAGTAGTATTTTATATTGAACATGTGTTACAGAGCTGCCATAACACTAAAATAGAAGCATCGTGGTTTCCCTTGGACAAAGCATTAGTTTCCGGAAGCAAGGACACGGAATGCGATTGCGAGCATTATTTACGATCAAATGTTGCGACATTACTGCTTTGGGCCCGAGACGTTAAGGGGATGACAACAGGTTAAAATATACGATAATATCGATACTTAACGGAAGTCTATCTGTTGGGGTGTTGCGCGTATGAAATGTCCGATTCTAGAATGCAAATTTTAGAAGAAGCTATTTGATCAAGAAATATTATTACTAGCAACCCGCCCGGAGGGCCTACGGCACGCCCTCGCAGCTAGTCATTCTATATCGAGAAACGTTTACCGAAAAATCCATTGCGCATGATACTGATTCGCTATTTATTTCTATCGAATAATTCTAGCATGTTAATAGGAGCATTCAGCTATTTTACAGACACAGACGAGATGTGTAATATTAGTTTCTATTCAGGCACGCTGTTCAATTCCAATTATACTATCCCATCCCTGTTCGGGAACGAGGAACCAGCGAGCGTTCCGGGAGAACTTGACGAGCTCGATGAAAACATGAAATTGAACATTCGCACAGCTAAGCCCGAAATTCGGAGCGACTGGTATATGATTGATTTAGGGAAACCAGTCAACCACGCTTCGTCGGGACCGTTTGCGCCAAATAGCCGAGAGGAAGGTGAGGTCCCTTTTGATGCTTTCGACATTTTTATTTTTGTATTTTGACTTATTCGTAAAACTGCAATAATTGGTAGAATAACTGCAATAATTGAATACGCGAAAAATAACGTACCGTGCCATTTGAGAAACTTACTCAAAAAATACATATTTCTACATTCGTATGCGAAGACCGTTTTCTTTTTGCTACAGGAACAGAGGATCCCGCATGGAACATTTTCGACATGTTCTCCAGAATCAGGATGGCGCTGTTCCGTTCCTTGCTGGAAGCCTTGGGAAGGAACGTTGCCGATTCAGAGGAGCAGATTCCCTTCGGCCGATCGCGTCCCTCGTCGTCCAATTTGGCGGATATAGTTAGGGAATTGAAGGCCATTCAAAACCGGAAAGGCTTCGTATTGGTCGCAGCGACGCCCGCGAGCGAACTCAATTCCGCTATGGCAACTCTGCAACGGGAGGTACATCATTTCCCTTTGATTTAGTGAAATGAATTTTTGCAACGCCGCGAAACGCCGCACCGCGCCGCGCCGCTGCGCTAATTTACCAGAGACTGCGGATCTCTACACAAAATGAAAATTGTCTGAATCGGTAACACGAAAAGGAAGTTATACGTACTTGTATAAAAATGATTTCTTCTTTCCATTTAACGAAAGTTTACTTACTATTTCAGATAATATTTCATTTGAAACGATAAGGAAAAAATCCCGCAAAAGAAACAGTATTTGAAATATATTTCCTGAATTAATCGACTCGGTTAAAATAAGTTATTTTGCAAATTTAAGCTGTCCCGAGATGTGCTGGTGGTAGTAGCCGGAGTCTGCACGCACGATGCTAAGCCGATACCGTTTCTCGCGAAAGGACCGGCTGCTAAGATGCTTCACGAGGCGATAACTATTTGGGATCTTCCTACGATCATCAGAAATATTCTGACAAATGGACACCAGGATCCCAGTTGTAGAATTCGTCGACACGATACTAATTCGATTCCGGCCCAACAACTAACGACTGTCCCTGAAAAAGAAGCTGTTCCGGACAAAATGTTAAAGGACCCCGAAAAAATAGTAAGAGTCATCGACAACATATGTACTACCGTTGAAAGTTGAAATATTCAAGTCCTCGTCCATGGATGAACGTAATAGCATCTAATTTGTCTACTTCCGAAAAAATTAGTTGACAAAGTCGACATTTCCACCGTGTCCTTAACCATCTGTTTCCGAACACGTTTATCAAGCTACTTGGTTTTCAAGGAAATCTGCAATTTTCTATAGGATATACCTATGATTTATTTAAGTATACAATACATGTATAGTTCATTATGTAGAGCTAATAGCGCAGAAGTACATTTAAACTACTAAACAGTTTCAATTTCTACGAATCGTTGGCAGTCGGTTATCGTATTACTTTTACTTAGTTCATGGTTCATATTTATTAGACTGCGGATTTTGTGGATTTCTGAGAAAAATTAGTAGCTCGGTTTGAAATATCGTAAAGACTGAAAGAATTGAATGTTTTACGAATACATATTCTAAGGTGGTTCGGAACCCACCTTAATAATAAACTGTAGGTCCTGCTGAAATTGGGCGATAGCGAGAGTGGAAAGAGGGGAGATTGGTAAATGGATTTGAAACCCCGAGGGGACCAAATATCATTACTTTACTTTACTTTACGAATACATATTCTATTCATTCTGGCAACGAAGGCAACGAAGGCAACCCGAAGGATACCCGGAATTTTAATCGAATATTTTCTGCCAGGTTTTCTGCAGGGGTAGTATATGAAAATCCAATTCTCTGCACTGTAGTAATAATTAAAGACTACGCCAGGTAATGGTTGGAAGCGATTCGTCGTGTATGACGACAGTTTCAAACTGCTGCCACTATAAATAGCGTTCTTCGATACTGCCCTAGACATTGACCCTGTGACTGTGATTTTAGTAATAATTTGAGCGTGTTGGCATTAGAATTTCTTAAGCAACGGTGGGATTTTCGTATTTACGCGTGTAGCTCTTGTCTAATTTCCAATAAATAGATTGACGTCATCGACGCCGGCCGCGGCGGGGGAAGTTTATCGAGTTTCTAAAAGTACATCGATTTGATATTGACACCTTTGCGTACAGCTTTACATTGTTAGTTCTGATATGACGAAATTAACCGTGACCTTATGGGTATAAGATAAATCAGGTGAAATTCTAACATGTGTTGCAGCTACGCTTGAATCGATCTGTTAGGGTATATCAAGTTTGCTTTAATCCGCAAATTACGCTTGTTAGGTACCTCGATCTTTGACCAAAACGAATTTCATATATTTCCAGCCAATATTTCATTGTCGAACAAAAGTTATTTGAATAACAAACGACAAGATAACCAATAAAATCGACTTGAACTGAAAACTGTAAATTTAGTTAACAATGTTCAATTGTTCAAACACTGGCACATATAAATTTCATTTACAATTTAACACATTTCTGGTTGAACATCTAAATCGGTTGTAATTGTAATTTCTTTAATGTCCTTAATAATAAAACTATCGTTTTCTAGGTACAAGTGAATGACAGTACTGCAGAAGCTTCGAGTGTTACGGTAAGTAATACGTATAACACTGTATTTATATCTAAATAATAAATCATAATGTACATATCGTTTCCCTTAACAGGATGATCAGAGCACGGAAGTTGGAGACTTGGACGCAAAGGTAGTACATAGTGCATAGTACATGGTACATGGTACATGGTACATGGTACATGGTACATATTACATACACATACATATGTATGTATACATACATATATCGTAACCTGCAGTGTCTCTCTATCGTCTCTTTATCTCTATATTATTTTTCAGGTAATTCTTTTTGCATTAGGGTAAAACATAACAAAAAATTAATAGTAAATATTCTATTATAATTTTATTGTTTATATGTATATTCCTTATTCTTTATTAGTTAGAAAAAAAGTTCACCTAAAACATCAAATACACATTACGATTTTTGTATGATCTTCTTTCAAAAAGACACGACAGAATAGAGAATATACATACGGTAGAGTCTCGCGTGTATCGAATCCGCGAGAATCATGAATTTCCTATACTGCTTCAAAAAGCCATGTAATTGGTTCAATAATAGTTGAATACATTAACATTTAAGATTCATGATAAAAACAATTTACGCAAATACTGTAATGAAATTCAATTTACACGAGGATAATGATTAGTAATGATTAGTAAACATAGCAATTGTATATGTATAATAATATATTGTATCATAGCAACTAGGACAGGAATTGTTACAGTTTCATTTAGAGCCTGTATGTTTTAATAATAACTGAAAACCAACCACAATATTCTCCCACTTAAATACGTACCTTGAACCAACATATCAATTTCATTTGCAATCTAAAAAATTCATTAATATCTTTGATTTAATAGCGTTAAGAATTTATATGTGTTATAAATAATTTTAAATATTTCATAAAATCATTGTTTTCCCAGGTTCGGGTGAATGCCAGTAACGCTGATGCTTCGAATGCTACGGTAAATAATATAACACTGTGTTTATACCTAAATAATAATGGATAATGGATAATGCGCATTACATCGTTTTCTTCAACAGGCTGCTCACAACACGAAAGTTGCAGACTTGGACGCAAGGGTAGTGTATCGTAACCTGTAATGGTTTCATTAAAAATGGTTTAGCAAAAACCCATCGACAGTACTGACCCACTGAAAGTACTGAGGCTAATTAGTAACTCGGCAGCCCTAATCAGAAGAATTCAATTAAATCATTTGGTTATGATCGTTTATATTAGAATCACTTGTTAGAATCAACTATGTTAGAATCATTTCTATTGTAGCGTTTGTGACAACCATTACCCTATAATCTATGAACGGGTGTAAACACCTGTGGTTTTATTGCGCGTTTATGTTTTATACTCTTTAAGAGGAATACGAGAGCTTATTTTTACGTTGTCATTTTTAGGAAGAGAAAAAGGACGAATCCGAAGAATCGCCATCGATTATTAAAGCGAAGAACTTGGCGAGCTCTGATACGAAAGCAACCAAGTTTACTATGGTTTTCGGCAGTATCACATCTATTCTTGTTACGTTCATCCTTGCTTACTAAAAGTACCATTGACACCGATTTTTACAAGTGATCATCCCAGATGTTAACCAATTTTCTTCCGCGAAAGATGCGTTAAATTTTCGTTGGGAACAGCATAGCGTTACAATGATTTCTGGGGTATAGGAAACTTGGAATATCAACTGATACGTCAAGCACTGCGAGATTCTTTTTTAAAAAAACGCCACTATATGTACAAACACTATATAATTTTGCAAGCAGTCTTTGCACGCGCTTGTTTAATTTTAATAACTGTTAAACTCTGTTAAACGAAAATTAAATTGAATTACATCGTATGTAAATTGAAGCTCCGAAAAGCGTATGCGCCGAAAAGACAAAAAATATATAAATATCTATAGAATTTTTGAGGATATGCAAGGCATGCGTTTACGATGGGTACTATTTAGAAAATTCACGCAAATTGTCATAATAACAATAAACAATTTCACGAATCGTGCATCAATATAGTTTAAAGTTGATTTTTGTTTATCCAGAAAAATGGTTGCTCAATGATCTAGTAATGCACATAAACTTAGACGTACGCAACCTAACGGCACCACTGATTTCGAATGTGGAGCATTTTGATGATTATCAAGGTAAAAAGGCGTACTTCCTGTTACGTGCAATTATATAATTGTCCGATTTCAGAAGTTTCGAAAATTTCTGAGTCGCCACCACTTTCCCCACGGTATTAGTTTATTTACTACTGCGTTTAACATTTCATATAGATATTACTGCGACTCGATTGTCCAAGTCCGATTGTCCAATTTTACATTATAATTTGAAAAACTGCATCTGAAAATCCATTTGCAGAATGAATCGATACTCGCGTAATTTACGTGGCAATTTTCTTGCTCGTTATGTCTCGAGAACCATTGCATCGCATTCGGTGATCGGTAATTGTAATTACATTATCTTCCAGAAGGAATCATTTTTTTACCTCATTTAAGTATTATTCGATTCATCAGAGGCGTTAGTCGCGCTGTTATTATTATCCCCCATTCAGATTGCCATAAATTCCTTATTATACTATGTAGAAATCGATAATAGAGAGTGACAGTGTTTCATAATGGTAATTTAGTGCGATTAGTGTACTCGAATTACTATTGCGTGGAGAAACATTCAGATTTCTCATTGGTATATTCGTTTCAGCAACACTCTATTAACACTCGGAAGGCGGATGCTGCTGTTTATCAATTATTTTCAATATATTTTGAATAATATTTTATTTAGATCCATTGATCTTTTTATTGTGTGTGTGTGCATCCAATTACACAACTTTCAATTGTAATTTTTTCTCGAGGTCACATTTTTCGAGATTTTCAACATGCTCAAGATAGGTAGAACACCCTGTATCATGAAGAGAGAGTAGAAATACTGTGTTACTTGAACGTATTATTATCGTTACGATTATCGTTTTATTTAACGTCATCATTTAAATTCGGACCTTTCACATGTAGCCACCTAATATTTGATAGAAAAGGCCCATCATGCGCCGCCGAAAAACCGTGTCCACCGCGTCAGGAGCCTGGGTATCGATTGTGTCCGGGTTTTCTTCGTTGCATGTGACTCGCAGAGAGAAAACAGAGAGTGGGGCATCTCACGATATAAAAGAGAACCGGTCTAAGAGGTAATCGTTCCCACTCCATAAACCGTTCTCCATCTCTTCAGTTCACCGCAAGAGTTTCTTCCATTTCTCTTTCCGTGACCGGTCAAACTTCGTTGCCGCCCGTTCTTCCCGATTCACTGTCGTTGCTTCCTTGCGATCGATCCGCCGCGTCAGCTGATCAAGGTAAGGCGATTCCGAATTGATAAATTATTTTCCTTCCTCCGCTCGGAAGAAACGGCATTTCGATCAGATTCGTATCGTTAGATCCGCAACGCGGCGCGGCGCGGCGCGGTGGCCAAAGAAATCGAACGTTCGGTGACATGTTCGAATGATCGGCAAACTGTTTCTAAATCGGTTTGCGGACAAAGTTCTATTATTGAAATGGAAGAGAACGATTGGGAATATAGAGTAGCGAATGCGACAACTTTCGAATCGATCATTTTTCGTTTGTTTTGGCGAAGGTACAACACGTGACGTCTCGTAACTTTGACAAGACACAATAACTGAACAATTTTACTTTAAACGCGTTACGCAAGTCGCCTTTCCATCGGGTTGCCTAATTTCAGGTTTTTCCAAGCCTTTGGTTATGTTCCTGTTCTTTTTTCTGGTGCACAGACCGTAACGCTTTTTTTAATTTGAAAAGCTTCGTAAAGCTTTCTACTAGCGGTACATTCTAAACTGCGCGGCATGTCCCATCGAGTTTCATGGTTGTCTCCGATGGAAAGGAGACCGCTCTGAACTTCGCGCGACGAAGATAAATTTGTTTTATGCGAGAAAAGAGTAATCACAAATACAAATGGATCTACGCATAAAAATAGTTTCGCAAACAAAATGAGCAATTCAGTTTAAAAAATTGCGTGCTCCAATCGCTGTCGTAATGTAAACATTTGTAGGTCCGCCATTCACGCGTGACGCAAGCAACTTTCAAAAAAGTAGTTTCGGTGTGAGAGCTGTTGATTAGAGAGCGCCGCGCCGGCTCCTTTCGACAAACATTATTGACGTGGATCAGGGTACCCCGTAAACTTTTTTTGCGTCTAGCTTTCATTTCCATGTCCACCGATTGTGGAATTTCGTGTGAAAATGTTTCCGTGAGTCACGCGTTCGAGCGAGAGGCTTTCGCGTGTCGAAAGTGAACAGGCAGTTGTTAAATCTTGAAAGTAGTGCAAATTCGCGTAACCGTTTCGAGTAACTAGAGATGCACATCCGCATCGTTAAGAGTCGTGTCGCGTCACCCTTTCCTCCAAAACACAGTAAACAAGTCTATAGGCTCCAGTTAAATCTCTATCTCCAAGATGATCTCTGAGAGATCACTGACCTCCATACTTTCACCAAAGCCTGCGAATCGGAGGTGCTGAGTCGACGAAAGGGAATATTTTCTATGAAAATGATATGCACAATATTAGTCTCTGCATTTATCCTCGATCGAGAACTAGATCGCGCAGCATCGTTGCAAATTGACATGCTACGAATTTCGAAAAAATTCATTGGTGGTTTAAAATAAAATTTCGTATTTTTATCGTACACCATACACTGTGCGCACTATACCATACACATGTTTCTTTTGTCCGCTACTGTATTCGACTTTTTTCTTTGGAAAAGTAGTGAAATACAGGTTCCTCTCGGCCAGTCGTGACGAGTTAGAGAAAGTTTAGCGTTGGGCAAGCTGCTTCTGGTCAGCATTAATTTCTCACATAAGAACGATGTGTACAGAATATGCATGTATGTCGACCATTTGCGCAACTTGTTACACTGTGCATTTCGCGTAACACCTGCGACACTGCAGCACGAGTATTACGATTACGTTAGCTTTCCGCGGGCAAAACGTCGAAAAAAGCGGCGCGGCACACCTCGTTGCAAAGTTTGAGTAAATGCATAAACATTACTTATAACTGTACCGATAATAACAATTACTTATTAGAACTGTAATTTATGTTTCGGTTTCCAAGGAGCGACAGACATTCGTACACGCGCTTGAAATCCGCCGGAAGTCTGTAATGAAGTCGGAGACAATGTATTCTCTGATTAATTCCGCAAGCGGTCGCTTCTCGTATCCAATAGTCTGCCAATCAAATTCGGCTTATTATCTGTCACGAATTAGCTTCTTTCTTGGGGTTCTGGGAAGATTGTTCGTTTCGTAAGGGCATTGCAATTACCCGTTAACGGGTAATCAAACTGTGAAATACAAATTGGCATCGCAGACAACTCGACAATGCGATCGATAATAACGCAAAGCCAAATTGAGAATGCGAGAGTTGGCCGAGGTTGTGTGTTTCTTCGAATTTTAGCTGGCAATGAGAAAACCTAGATAACCACTTGTAACAAAATACTACGGTAGTACAGTAGTACTTTGTTACAAGTACTACTTTGGAAATTTTACGACACATTGCGAGGAATGCACGTAAATTAATGAAAATCCGCTAAAAAAGATAAGCGAGAGATTTACGTAAATTAATGGATTTATTCACACCGTCGCGCGTTGCGTCGTTCGTTCTCCAGCCGAGCGACGATAAATGATTGGTTACCGGAGTATACTTAATCAAGTGGACATTCAGATTTACAATACGTTCAAGCCGAGGTTGCTGCAAGTTGCAAGTGCTTTTTATGTTTTAGAGTACAGTAGTAAACGGAATAATACAATATGATTTTGATGTTCAAACAAAACGTTTATTTTTTCAACCTTGGATTACCTCAAGGTCATTTCATTGTGCATAAGTTTCATAAGTGCATATATTGATGCGTTTTAAAACAAATTTCAGATGTTGCTGATCCAGCCATCGGAGGAAATGTCGAAACAGATTCGCGAGGAGCTGAACGAGGACGTAACGACGCGCGACAAAGATGTGGAAATTATCAAAGAATGGCTAGCCAAACAACCACATTTGCCCAAGTTCGACGGTAAAATTCCACATTCGTCTCTTAGTATGTATACCTGTTGAAATCGGGGGCCGTATACTCTGTACTCTATGTATACTCTGTATTCTATACTCTATAATCTATACTCTATTCTCTATACTCTATACTCTATACGATATTTTACAGTAGATCTGAATCTGAAAAATATTTTCTACATATTTTTCGATATTTCTATAGATTTTGACTGCATAAAAATCCGCTGTCTAGCGAAAAGACAATGCTTAGCAATTATTCATTGCTAACAATAAGAGGAACAAAAAAGCTCCAACACAGGTTCACGTTATTAGTGTAAGTGAAACCATACGTAGAAGACGTACGGGTGTACCTATGTACGTAAACAGATTAGCAAATTAAACATTGCATAATGAAGTTCGACAAACATATTGCACAATTCGCTATAAATGTTCATAAAGTCCACGCGTACGGTACTTGAAGCTGGAAACTCTATGTCTTTAAAAGAGTATCATTTACTCGCTACGATAAATAATACATGTAAGTACTATGTATTAAAGAAAGTGCTGGCCTAGAAAGATAGATTATATCAAATGTTAGTATTTGTTAGTATTCCGAATAAAATGACTTGACGAAACAGACGCCTTTCGTAATGTACAATTTTTTTTAAATTTAGAAGAACGAAAAGCAAATTGACAATGATACAGCACATGTAGGCTGGGTTCCTGTAACTTGGTAAAAACATAATTACTTCTTAGGAAAGACTTACTCGTTTATTACTTGGCGTTAATGATACAAATCGACCAGTGGTAGTCTTATTACACAAAGACTTTGTCATTGAGATATAAATATCAGGTAAGGAACTGGAGCTGGTTAGAAAAGTAGTAATGAACGTATGTATTACGTTTGCGTATTACGATTAAACTAAACCCGATTCGGGTCAGTGCGGCTATATAATAAGACTACAAGACCTTTAAACTGCACGCGATGCTAATTGCAGAAAAAGATTTAGAGTTTAG
Source organism: Lasioglossum marginatum (assembly GCA_028455795.1). Lineage (NCBI taxonomy): Eukaryota > Metazoa > Arthropoda > Insecta > Hymenoptera > Halictidae > Lasioglossum > Lasioglossum marginatum. The sequence continues at coordinate 11,332,333 of CM052253.1, read as the reverse complement.
AGTATGAAATAGAGGCAAACCCCAAAGCGACAGAAATTATTCGAGCAAAGCGTAGCATAGCGAATCAGCTATGTAATCAATAAATAATAATAAATAAAATAAAAATAATAATAATGATAATATATTATAAGAGAATAATATAATGCGCATCGTTCAGATAATCTTCTGTTGGTTTTGCACTTCGAAGAGCATTATGTTATTCTACGTTCGCCGAGCACAATAAGTCGGGCTATTTTTCTTGCGTTACAGCGCTATTCACGATTCGCCTATGGCCTATGCCTATACATACATGTAGAATACTATTGTATACGGTTGTAACACGAGCGAGATCGTTCGCACCGCGAGCGTAATTTTCCACCTTTCTTTCAGAGATTATTTAGCTATTAACTTTTGATATTTTCATACCGCCTTGCTTACGCCGTTCTTGTTCTTCTCCGCAGATGACGGAAGAGTAATGACGTTCCTTCGTGGCAGCAAGTTTTCCTTGGAAAAATGCAAAAGGAAATTGGACATGTATTTCACGATGAGAACGGCGGTCCCCGAGTTTTTCGCTGACCGAGATGTTACAAGGCCAGAACTCAGAGAAATCAGCAAACTCGTGTAAAAATCAGTTTTTCTTTACTTTCTTCGTGTCGTCTTTTTATAGGACAGCTATTTACAAGCTAATTACAAGCAAAGTTCAGATGCAGCGTTAATTTATCGTTGAGAACACGTTATCGTAACGAATAATACTATTTTAATAATACTGCTTTTACTTTGTTGTGATTTCAAAAAAGACAACTACTGCTTATGAAACTATTTGTTCCACCGAAGTTTCACCGAGAACCGGAAATATTCTACGAGAAATAACAAGCTATATCCTATTTCAGACAAATTCCTCCGTTGCCTGGTCTAACGAAGAACGGTCGTCGAGTGATCGTGATGCGAGGAATCGACAAGGACATACCAACCCCGAACGTAATGGAGGCGATGAAGATGGTCCTGATGATCGGCGACGTTCGCTTGAAGGAAGAAGCCGTTGGTGTCGCGGGTGATGTTTACATTCTGGATGCTAGCGTAGCGACGCCAGCACATTTTGCCAAATTCACACCTGCTATCGTGAAAAAATTCCTGGTTTGCGTGCAAGAAGCTTATCCGGTAAAGCTGAAGGAGGTACACGTCGTGAACGTTAGCCCGCTCGTCGACACGATCGTCAACTTTGTGAAACCGTTCATCAAGGAAAAAATACGCAATAGAATCTTCATGCACAGCGACTTGAAGACGTTGTACGAGTACATCCCCAAGGAAATACTGCCGACGGAGTATGGCGGTGATGCGGGACCAATTCAAGCTATTCATGGTACGTAAGATTTTAGGATGAAAGCACACAAGCATCAATGTTCTATATCTCGAGTTCATTCAGTTGCTTCATTTTTCACAATTTCTTTGGTTTTAGAAACTTGGATGAAGAAGCTAGAAGAGTACGGTCCGTGGTTCAAGGAGCAGGAATCGATCAAATCGAACGAAGCTCTTCGACCCGGAAAACCGAAGACACACGACGACTTGTTTGGTCTCGACGGATCGTTTCGACAATTGTCTATCGATTAAGATGAGATAATCTTAAAAAACTCCTCCATTTCGGCCCTAGAAGAAGAAGAAGGGCCTAGAAGAAGGGAATGGAGAATATTCGGAAAGAATAAAATGTGTTTGTTGTACATTTCTAGATCTTTGAACTCGTCGGTAATATATTCTATACGGTATACAGGGTGCGCCGAAAAGGATGCTTTCCAGGGTGATTCGGAGTAACTCTTTCTTTACGAAAATGTTCTCCGCAGCTTTGTTAAGAAGTTGTTAACGAAAAACACGCACCAATCGAAGCGTGGCTGTAGCGGCTCCTTGGCCGAGCTGGAATCATCCCCTTTAAGGAATTTTGTTCATTTTGGCGGCTGCTGGCACGAGCGAGTTGGTGTTTCGTTAACGCTAAGTTCACGGGACACGTTAGAATTATGCGTTCCAAAAATGTATTAATTTACAATTATTCAGATTGAAGCCAGAAATTTGAATAGACGCGTTCTCCTAATTCTTTTTATGTTCCCCGTAGACCAAGCGTTAAGGTTAAAAGGCCTGTGTTGCGTATCGTGTATATACGGATCGGTGACGGATCAAATAGTAGCGTGGAAGGTGTTGAGTGTTTACAAATTATGTATTGGCCATCTGCTGGCGAGCAGAGGGGTTAGCCACCGCACCATAATATATATATTTTATTTTTTTATAGATGTTTAATATATTACGAGACTATTTATCTTTTTGTACATGAATTGTGAACGAGTTTTAATTGAAAATATTAAATAGTGATACATCAGAGAGATACATGAGAATTGTTTACTTCTTATAGTAAGTTACAGTTGTATCTCGAGTGCAGCTAGACGATTAGAGTAATTAAATGCTTGGAGAATTAATGTGAATTGTTTCTTTCCTTCTCTGACAAGCTCGGTTAAAGAGAAAATCAGTCACGCATCCACGTTACGTTCGAACGAACTATAAAAAGCGAACGCTCACTTTCATTCGAAACACAGAAAACATTGTAATCGCACGGGTTGATCGTCCACACGCGGATAATTCGTTTATTTTCGCGTAAGAGTCGAAAGTGGGCCACATTGTCGCAGCACGCGCTTAGTGTAAGGCACTTTCGATTTTTGAAAGCGACGTTCACTTTTTTTTAATTGCGTACCACACCTGCCGTTTTATGAGAAATAGACTTGGCTCATGCGCAATGCGCGCTACGAGAGAAAGAAATAGTAAATGCACAGAGTCACTTCTCGCGAATGTAATTTCAATTTAATTTGCAGCACTTAGAAAATGCTCTGTCGTCCATATGCGTCCGGTACTGGCAGAGAGAGGGTAACTTTCTCCCCTTAATTCCCCTTAATTCTCCCCTTGATTATTATAAAAATTCAGTAGAATATCGTTGCAAGAATCGATTCTATAACTGTTCGAGATTCTACAGAACTGACAAAATACGATAGCCTTATCCGAGTGGAATTTATATTCGAATAATGTCCAACACTGGAACCTAGTACATTAGACGATCGTTTAAATGAAATTGCGAGACGAGTACTTTCGTTCACCGAGGAGTTTCCCCACCTCCCTCCCCACCTGTTCGTTCTTTGGCCGGTTGGGATCGTCGACAAGTTACTCAGTTAGCCATTCAGTTAGTCAGTTAGTCAGTCAGTAAGTCAGTAAGTCAATAAGTCAGTCAGCCAGTCAAGCACATAATCGATCAGTCGGTGAATTAATTGAACCGTTTGGCCGATCGTGTCGCCCGGCTCGTGATTTCGTAGCAGCAATAGCGATTTATCATGACTCCCGGTGGACAAATTTCCTGGCCGACATAGTGCGTTCACCTTACAAAACGTGCGGCATGTTCGAACGTTTCAGTGAGTTATTGCGGGCGAAACGTTCAACCGCAGATTATTTGTTCCGTGGCCAAAGAAGATACACGTGTACGGGCGAGATATGCCTTCTGCGTTCATGCCTGCAACGGTTTTGAAGAGGATTGGTTGCCGTTGCCAGGAATGTGGAAGGTGAGTCGTTACTGCAACGTATTTAATTGCTGGCACAAACGAGTTGAAGGCAACTTAAACTTTAAACTTTTAAGTAGACATTCGATAGCATTGGAATATAACTTGGTTTATAAAGATGAATATTTCTCTTGTAATGTTCTTTACACGTTTCGAATTTCGTTTAGTTATTATTTCTTCTTCTAATCCTCCGACGTATCGGGGCGCGATACATTAATACAAATTGTTTTAATACAAGTCATTAACAGAACAAGTTGATAATAAAATAAAATGAATGATTTCTTGAGTTTCAAAATGAACAACATAGCGTACATTTTTGTATTTTTTTTTTGTAAATTATGCGTTCGAGTTTTAAGAGTTTCGAAGTATTTAGCATTCTTTATAAAACCTTCACCAAATGACTCAATGGAAAATACTACGGCCCCGTCTGCATCGAAAGTATCGACTTAATGATGCGTCGAAGTATCCTTCATGCATATTTCTTGCAGTGTGCATGGTTTCGGTGAATCATTCGTGAACGATAGCTACATATGTATATCCTAACAAATTTTAAACATTCAAGCTTCGAAGAAACATATACTTGATAATAATTTTTTCGGTTATCAATAATTTATTTTCCATTTTCTATTTTCTTTACTGCACCGAAGCTCCACTTGATTTCTCCACTTGAAGCGAAATTATGAAAGCGTGTTCGATAAGATTGACACTTTCCTGACGTACAATATAATCACCATGCAATTTGTCGTAATGAAAGAGACCAAAGAGATCTAACCAATTATTAGTTTAGATCGGATCCGTTTCATCTATCGATACATTTGCGATTTCTCAAAGATTTTACATCCTGTCCGTCGTTTTCTAAAGGTGAACCAGATAATATATTCGTCGACATCGTTTAACAATTCGCCACAGACGCGAGTGAAGACAAAATATTGAGACACGACACAGTGAATGTCAACTTTCCAAACTTCTTGCGCACTCGACTTCCTGGATATCTCCGCAATCGTTTTACCGAGAAATTCCTCACGGAATGCAAATAACGTACACCGAGGACAATTCGAATTCTTCGACACGTTCGTCTTTCTTATCGCACAATTATCCCAATCTCAGTGTTATACAAATATAAATGTTGCTCCATCGCCGCTGTGCGTCGAGTAAAGGGGAATTTTACTTGAATGTGTTACAGTGATATTAGTGTTAAAATTTCAAAAATCTATAATAATTGTTAATAATTTTATTATTAAATTCCTATACTTATTCATATTCATAAAAAAGAATATAACATTTTGTATTTACGTTTCCTTCCAGAAAACCGAGATACTAATTGTAAATCCAACCGAGATACTAATTAGTAGAGTAAGTTATAATTGAGAGAAAATACAATATTATATATCATAGGACAGACGGCCATTTAAAATGGGGACACGTAACGAGTAACGAGTAACGAGTAACATGATTCCGTATTTAACGAAGACTGTGGAAGTACATTTAATAAGAGGATTGATATTCAATTTTCATCTTGGCCAAGTTACGGTCAAGCGTTGAATCTACAATACAGAAGAATTCTGTGAACGTTTCGCGATTAAAGAAGAGCCTTCAGATTACGGTGGAACGTTGACGAAGAGGAGGTGCTCGTAAATGATCGATATGCATCACGGGACATGCTCCAGGCTGGCTCTAACAAATACCGCTGAAAGGTGATTAATAATTATCCGTGTCCCCACGTAAGAAGCTGTGGAGGAACACCGAAGATGAAGCTGAACGTGTTCACCTATGTCACGGTGAGTAATCGAATTTCAATTTAAATAAACACACACACAATTACAACAAGTAAAAACGATAAATTACTCGAACAAGAACAATAAATGAGTTTATCGGAGGTGAAGCTCGCAAGTAGACCGAATCTTTAAACAAAATAACAAACGGATAGAAATTATTTTTTCTTTCTTTTCTTTAGTAAGTTTAATATGTTAAAAACGTAAAAACGATATATCTCCGGTGACGGAGACAACGAGCAAGTAGTGATGCGTAAAATGAACAATAGAATTTGCTTTCTCATACGTGATGATTCACGTATCACGAAGGAATCACATTTCTCCCGATCGCTATCGTTGCGAATCCCCGAGTTTGACGACCATAAACTCATTTGTGTGGCCGGACGTAACGGCCTGGACATCAACTTCCGGTCCTAAGTGTTATGGGCAGACGTGTATTACCATCACGCAAGTCTGCATTCTTATTTGTCTGCTTAGACTGACCTTCGAACGGTATGACACCCACGATTCGAAATACGTGGGACGAAATACGTTGAAAAAGTTCCCGGGAGATGCCGATAGAAAGACATACTCGATAGAGAAAGGACATTTACATTACACTTGATAATCTACCGACACCCTCTTTGTTGCATATTATGGAAAAATCAAATCATTTTTCGCGAGTCTGAGCACCCGGGCAGCGTGTAGAGAAAATTTGTCGTCGCCCTGAGACGGTAAAAACGCAGAGACACAAGTTGACGATAAGCGCGGTATTTGCAGAAGGTATTGGCGTTTGTCACACAGATATTACGTGGTCAACGAACCTTGAGAACTTCTCGGAACAGACGTACACGCCTGGGCAAAGAAGAGTTTCCAAACTCGCTCCACGCACCTCCTTCAACGTTGCTGGCGCACGCGGAATTTTAACATAATTCGATAGATTCCCGAAATTGAAAAATTAATTTCTGTCCTCGTCGAAACTATCTGTTGCAGACCGTGATTCTCACATCGATTGCATCGATCGACGTTATAAACGCGAGCCCAACGTACTACGTAAAACCCATCGAAGACGAGAACGACTACGCCCGAGTCTTGGAGCTCTCGCTTTTGTTTTATGAAGCGCAACGCTCAGGGAAACTGCCAAAGAACAATCGAATTCCATGGAGAAAGGACTCGGCACTGAACGATCATGGTTTGAACGGCGAAGACCTGACCGGAGGTTATTACGATGGTAATTATTGTACGATAGAAACTAGACGATTCGATAAATACAGGGTGATTCAAGGGTTACCTTGAATATATGTAGCCCGTCGCGGGTCCGGTAGGTTTGCGGCTTTGTGGGAAGCGATATTCCTTTTATACGTGTTTCCAGCTGGCGATTTTGTGAAATTCGGATTCACAATGGCATCGACGATCACGCTTTTGGCTTGGGGCGCGGTCAGTTGGCCGGAGGCTTACAACGCTGCCGGGCAGCTCGACGAACTTCGCGAGGCCATCAAATGGGCTACCGACTACTTCATCAAATGCCACGTCAGCGAGTATGTGTTTTATGGACAAGTCGGTGACTTCTCGCTCGACCATACCTTTTGGGGAAGACCCGAAGAATTGAATACCACTAGACCAGCCTACAAAATCGATCTCGAACATCCTGGTATGCCAATGAAATAAAGCATTCAACAAGCTCGAGTCGACAGAGGGGGGGCTTACTCGTGTAACGGGTAGTAGAGAACTACTAGAGAAGTAAAACAGCATAGTCTACGGTCTACAGTCTACAGGAATTTTCGTAAAACTGTTTAGGTTCTGACTTGGCAGGTGAAACGGCGGCCGCTCTCGCCGCATCGAGCATCGTTTTCCGCAGCCACGATCCCGAGTACAGCGATCTGTGCTTGCAGCACGCCAAGGAATTATACAGATTTGCGAAGAGATACCGGGGGCTCTATCACGAAGCGATTCGCAGTGCCGCACAATACTACGAGAGCACAGATTACGGCGATGAATTAGCTTGGGCGGCTGCTTGGCTCTACAAGGCAACAAACGACACGGTTTATCTCGAGGATGCCGAGCATCATTACCAACATTTCCATCTGAAAGGGAGGCCGAACGAATTCTTCTACAACAAGAAGGTTGCCGGTGTGCAGGTAATTTTAACGCTTTGTCAACCAGAGCCGTACTTGTACAGAGCCGTAAGTAAATCAAATGTTTTGCGAAAACATTGTTCTTACGAAAACGATAAACAAAATTCATACACGCGTTGCGGTTCGACGATGAATCGCGAAAAAAAGTAAGTTGTAAATATTGAATATTGAAACAACGTGTCCGTTGCAGGTTCTATTAGCTCAATTGACGGGGCAAACGGAATATCAGAACGCCGCGCGAGCTTTTTGCGATTTCTCGGTGCGCCAGCAAAAACGCACGCCGAAGGGGCTGCTCTACATCGACAAATTCGGTACTTTGTGCCACGCCGCGAATGTGGCATTCGTTTGCCTGGAGGCAGCCGACTCTCCCGATATCGGCAACCCCCAGGAATACCGTGAATTCGCCGAACAACAAATCCACTATATGCTAGGCGGTGGTGGTAAGCTTTATCCTTTGACCGGACCAGTCGCGTTACCTTTACAACGCGTTCAAATCGTCGACGATTACAGTGGAGGACAAAAGTATTCGAACAGTTGTAATATCGAGCGGGAGAGTTAACATTAAAATGCAAAGCCATTTCACTGGTTTCCCTCGCGAACCGTCGCGTCGTTACGAGACCATGAACTCTATCGGTTTTGTCCAATTAGGAAGGAGCTACGTGATCGGATGGGGTCGAAATCCTCCAAAGCAGCCTCATCACGCAGCGTCGTCTTGCCCTGACAAACCAGCGGCTTGCGGGTGGCCTGAATTCGACAAGGATGCTCCGAATCCTCAAATTCTGTACGGGGCGTTGGTTTCCGGTCCCGACGAAGCAGACAAGTTTCACGACCATCGCGAAGATTACGTGTACACCGAAGTCACGCTGGACTATAATGCTGGCTTCACGAGCGCGCTCGCTGGCTTATTGCAATTACGGGTCAAAAGTACAACCTAATTCGTGACCATTTGCCGCAACGTTGAATGTGAACGTTCAACCCTTGCGTCGTCGATACCCTAAATTTTCCACGACGCGACGCGCGACGCCGAATAAGATTCGAGTCGTCGAATTTTACATTAGGTTATCGCATACGAAATGTCCCATTCATTACTGTAATTTAAACAAACTTAACTTTTCTCCGAACGAAAGTTATCGATTCAAATAATCACCATTCATAATCGTAATCATTATGTCAACGAACGACGATTTTCTTTTATTATAGTTCAGTAAAAATTGAATTTTTTCGTTCATTCGCTACCACCTTATGACTAAGCATCGCATGATGTTGTAATTAATATTAATTTTCTAATTAATATTTCTCACTCGATATGCTAGACAATATAATAAAATGTAAGAATTCATGGCAATGGTTAAGAAAAAACGAAATGAATTTGCAATGGACTTGAACCATCTTTAAATGCAAATGTACGCGTCAAATTACAATTGGTCTGTCTGTCTACCAGTACCAGTTACGTCGACTGTATTGGCAACAAGTGCCGTCATAATCGATCGTTACTCGATACCATGATCCACGGTTATTCGTATCGCTATGGCGAGGAAATGCTTAGAGTATTTCGCGTTAATCGTTCTATTTCAAGTCGTCGCACAAGTGCATCTTCAAAATTTACATAGAAGAGGTAAGTAGATATGCTTTGTCGTTATCTCTACCTCTTTACCCTGTTGCATCTTTTCTACAATTCTTATGAAATACTTGCAAACTACTTGTAATACGTATTGCATATGAAATGACCGATTTCTACTTTTTCTTTAACAATAGAATTTGGTGGCAATAATCATATAGCATGCGAATACGTACAGTGTGAAAAGACGGAGTCGTGCGTACACCGTAAATTTCGGTGCAAGAATCCTCCATGTCCCGGCATGCTCTATTGCGCGAAATCTCGAACTGGTAAGCAGCTCGACGAAAACGCGTCGAGTATATTATTCAAGATCGCGAAAAATTTATATTATATTTTGTATTATGGTTATGGTTATGGTTATGATTATGGAATATTTTAAGAGTCGCTGAGAGGGCCTCTTACATGCGATACCGTCTATTGTAGCACCGGATACTTGTGCATGGTGAAAGTTCGACATTGTCTTTGGGATCAAAGTAAGTATATCGATTTCTGACAAAAACAAAATCAAACAAATCGGCGCAGTTGGAAACATTAGAAAAATTATTTAAATAAAAATAAATTTCTAAAAAATACCACGTTTTCAAGACGGACTAAAAACTATAAAATCATTTTTCCTAGCCTCATTCAGATTCCTAAACCCATACAGATAGTCCTGAAAATTTGTGATTGCGAATTTTACGCTTCTGATTTCTCAATAATGCACAGACGGGATTTCTTAGTAGTCAAAATCGCTAGATGAAAGATCAATCTAGGGTGCTATTTGCCTCAAAAGTCCTACTTTTACGTTTACGACGCGTAATTCTCATTATTCGGCAGCATATCGACAGCCACGATAGCGACATGCTCTACTAAGAAATCCCGTCTTTGCATTATTGAGAAATCGGAAGCAGACACTCTCACACACGTTCGAGGAGAGGCTGCCCTTAAGAGTCAACAATACTAAACGATTCGTTAATTTTCATGGTATTTACTAGAATGTAAGCAACAGATAGCCAGATGCGTACCTCGGCAGGAGTATCACGAGGGTCCGGCGTCCTGTGCCGGGTTCAAGTGTCCTCAAGGACATCGCTGTATCCTCCGGGAATCACTTTGTGCCAACCCACCGTGCAAACTTCTGCGGAGCTGCAGCAAGAACAGAGGTCGATTCTAATTTCGTGTTTACGCCTCTCATTCAGGGGGCTTCTCGTGTAAAGACACCTCTTAATGGAACACCCTTTAGAATCAAATTTATTTTCTAGACGTTCACATTTGGTTCGGGAAATGCCGAAGTCTAGGTTGTTCGTCCGAGTTCGACTGCTTTTTGCGGAAACCAGAGGACACCTGCTCGGATCCACCCTGTAAACACACGTCGGATTGCATCACGGGAGCAGGTACACCGAACAAAAAATATACACCTTTAATCTATACAATCATTGTAGTCACTGGTAATGTTTACAGAAGACGAGGTGGAAAATGCGCATTGTCGCGGATGGATATGTCCTCGAATGCATAAATGCGTCGCGAAAACCGTGACACCGTGCGAATCGAACAACTGCGACGTTAATAGAACTTGCAATATGGTACCGCAAAATAATTCATCTTTTTGGTCAGAATCCCTGAACGATCAAGACAGTGATGCTCAATCTCCTCAAAACGATTTGAATAAAATATTAGGAGATATCGATGGTCTTTTACGCGAGTGGAATGTAACAAATGTAAAAGAGCTTTCTGGCAAAAAGAGACTGTTCGTACCAGGGTATAATAGTTCGGAGGCAGATCGCTTTCATGTTCTAGAAAAAGAAAAGGAAAAGGAAAAGGAAAAGGAAAAAGAAAAAGAAATTTTGTCTTTCCAATCAACAGAAAATACAAGCACCAATGGCGAGCACTCTCGCACACTTCCAGTAGAAAACAAGAAAATCACAGACACCCAAATAAATAATGTTCCCAATGTTCCCAAACATATTGTAGTGTCATCGCAAAATCAAGATATTCGTGACACACAAATGGACGATTTCTCTTTCGTAAGTATTTTCTTTGATAAATTGATTTATAAATCTCGTTTCTTCATATGATTTGTTTGCAAAGAATGTTCCAGAGACATTGAAATATTTACCTATCGGCAACTATGATCTGCCATCTTTGTGGACAGGGTCCGATCAAAGTTTCGAAAAAGAAGCATCGGCAGATACTACCATCGACAGTTTTAGTGAAATTTCTGAAACTGTTTCCGCCGATGCTCTAGAGATGTTAATTAAGTCGTTGACGCATGTTTCAAACGAAACTGTGCAAGGAGATTTTGATGAAAAATCGGTTGATCAAAGTTACCTAGAGGTAAGTTCTAACTCTGAAATCGGACATTTTATGTGCAGCAATCTAATATATAATTATTGTAAAAAATAAAAAATAATTTCATTCGTGGTAAAAGTTCAATAACGTTGAAAGTAATTGTTCTCTCACCTGCTTGCTTTAGAACCGAAATAAAAACTACGCTTCAAGCGCAGTACCTTATTTCGGTGAAGACCAGTTTACGAGCAAAAACTTGGAACAAGTTGTAGACCAATCTTCTTTGTATGGCGGGGCTCGCATAAACTTCACGCACAATTCCGAACCGAGAGTCCATGGTAAGTTCTTCAACAAATTAAGTAAGTTTGCCTACATCTAAACTCCCGAGACGGAAGTCGAAAAGCCGAGAAAAGTCGGAAATAAATATATTATATATATATTATTTACAATAAATAGTTATTATTTATAAGATCGCGTTTGACCGTGTTTATGTTCGCATTGTTATCCCAGAGGGACTATAAATTGCAAAATTCCGCATCGTTAGGCGAACGGTCGATATCTAAAGCACCTGTTGAAAATACAAAATACAAAAAGAGATATGTAGCGGCTAACGATTCCGGATGACCCTCGCAGGTAGAGAACCCGGTTTGACCGGAGAATTATTTTAATTGGCGACAACACACATTTGAGACCGTTATGTATCCTAACTTGTTTTAATTGATTCGAGATCAGCAGCAATCGATTTAACATTTTTAGAAAGTTACGTTCAGTGACGCAATCCCTTCTTAGAAGCTTTTTTATTCGGCAAACCAATTGCATTAAATAATAGCCACTCTACATGAAAATGATCTTCTAAAAACCATAACTTATAGAGTAGAGCTGTTACATCATTTATCTTATTAACAATTGAATAATCGCTACTTGAATTGGTAATTTCGACGTTCTTGTTTAATTTATGAGTACCACGAAACCGATTGTAACGCGCTTCAGAAAGTATTTTCGTCGCTCCATTGTTACAGACGCCGTGAGATCTTCTAATCTCGCGAATCAATCGTACAGCAGCGATGCAGGAATATCATCGATTCGAAGCATAGACGCGAATAACGAAGCTGCAAATTTAGATCGTTTCTTCGAGATTGACAAGAAGGCTCTGTTATCTTATATAGAAGCTCTAATCGAAGACATAGATCTACAGAATGATTCTTCGAACGAGAGAAAACGAAACGTGGACGTTGAAAACTTGGTATGGAATATTTTCCTAACTTCCTTTCGTTTCTTTTTCAATCTTGATAAAGCTTCGAGTTAATCTTTGGAGACTGAACACGATCATCTCGTGATTTTCTTAACTTATTGTAAACGTTTAATTCTTTACAATATTTTTAGGATCTGCTTCCTACGATGATTCATAATTAATTTTTTTATTATCGATAATTTACGTACGTAATAAGTACGAAGATACTTTTGCTATTCGATCATGACAAAAGTAGCATCCGCAAAAGATTCGAAAGTTATGGTTGGGACGTTGTCGAATTTCGAGTTTTTTCAACTGAACCTGATACATAAACCAGTTTTTACTTTTACCGACAGGGAACAGATCCAAGGACACCTGAACCGAGTTACGAAGACAAGGAACTCCAATTTACTCCTTTTTACAATTTACCGAATTTACCAAGTTACGGTGCTAGCGACGACGATTACGTTGACGTTAAAAACCGCGACGACAAGACATAACAAAATCGCAATCGAGTAACATAATAATACAGAATTTGTTAAGTTGGATAATTAATTAGACCGTTGTCATTCTTATAATGTATAAAATAACGTAAAATAGACGCGTCTGGTGGTCCGTAAGTGTGAAGCGTGAAACAAGTTCGAGAGGTCAAGGAGTGCAAGCAGTATCAAATTTCTTATTTGTTATTTCTAAAATTTGCATGCGACGTCGACGATTCGTTCCGAAGAAACGGAGAGATGGTACGTACTAGGCTCTCGTGTAATTTCCATAAGCAGACACCGGGCAGAAGGAAAGGTAAGAAAGAGGTGGAAGTTGTCGAATATTACAACCGCGATGGGGAATGGTACCAGTTTAGTTCGCCGTTGATCGTGGTGCTGTAAACTGCGATCCCATTGCTCTCGCGCGCGGTGCAAACAAACGTGCCGAAGATCACCGGTGCTATAAGCACGGAATTCGCCTTGGTAGGATAAGAGCGGTGACCCCTTAAAGGTAAGCCATTCTTGCGAGTTGCGTGCAACTCCGGCACAGCTCACACCATATTTTACCGTATAGGACACAATCGGACAAAACTTGCAACGTACCGTGACCCTCGTTAATCGTCGGATGCTGCCCGTGACGCTATTCGGAAGACGATCGAAAGCTTTTTCGCTTTTCGATATTGGACCGTACCAAGAAATTTCGATTTTTTTGGAACAATTAGTTTACTACTTGAAAAAAAAACTTTTGAAAAAAATCCCAATTATACCAATTGTACCAATTATGCCAATTATCTGCGAAATTATTTGAACCCGTTTTAACGCATTTGTTTCCTTATTCGTCTAAAGAAAAATAAATCGAACCGAATATGCTAATCGAAATTTATGAAGGGGCCCTCGTCCATGGTCAAGATCGAAGTTCGTAGCCAGAGTCGCCAGATTAAGGCTCGTCTCTTCCCGCTCTATCTTCCCCTTCTACGACGCTATTCCCCTACGGTCCGGTCACGTGACGCGTTTCGTCTCTGTCGTGCACGTGTCACAATGCCACGTGACTAATCCGGTACTGCAGAGAGAGGATAACCTTTCCCCCCTCGAATCCCTTGATTTGGCGACTCTGTTAGAGATTCTCAATCATGATTGTGGCTGAAGCCAAAATTCACGAGAGATTCAGACTCGTAGATGCAATTAAGACTGATATTCATCGAAGAATGATTATGGATGAAATCCAGAGTCTAACGAATATATTAATGGGAGGTTAAAAACGAAACGGGAAATTCCGAGATCGTTGGTTAGCGTGATTTTAAATCTGACTTCTGTATGCAACGAAAAAATATGTCAAGATGTAATCGACTTAAATATTTGAAAAAGGTATTGGCAAAAACCGTGAATGCTGAAATTTACAGCCGTAGTTACTTTCTCAAGCTGCTTTTAACCTTCCGTAAAAACTTTAAAATAAGAATAAAAGATTTAGCATCTTTCGAGGCGAAATTTTCATGTCACCCCGAATAAGATATATTGTACAAAAATCAGATAGCGGAGTTATTATTATCATAATCATAGTTGTTATTATAAAAATATAAAAGCTTAATATAGAAAGCAGAATATATTTTCATACTCTACATTTGTACATGCAGGAAATTGTTCTTGCAACCAACACAATGAATTCATTTTCTAACATTTCTGTTAACTATCCGCGGACAACATTTTATGCATTTATATTTTTTAAATTTGACTTCGCGATATAATATTAATGCTCGTGTAAAAATAGTCAAGTCCTAATTTGGCGAACAAAATGTAGGCGTTCGCTCTTTAGCTACCTCGATTTCTCGATGTATTTTTCTAAATCCATATTTGCTAGCACGCGTTGTTAAGTCGCATATACATACGTGTAGAAAATATCATGGAAACAATTATGAGACATTCACAGATTCAACTTATTTTCAATTTGTAACAGTCGATTTTATTCGATCTAGAAGCAAATAATAAACTATTAGTTTTATTTTTTAATTTCATTTCATTTGTTTCAATACAAATAAGAAAATTTTATAGTAATATTAAATTAATTCGATAAATATTATAAATTTTTAACTTGTTCCTCGCGTTAAAACCATGCGCAGCAAAAATTGGGTAACCCCTCGCACCGAAAGCGTTAAATCTGTCATTGTTACCATTTCCATGAAACGTAAACCAAGTGAGAAAGTCTGCGAGTCACCGGTTGACAAGTTTACAGGTTACAGCTGTGAACAAGCATTACAATTAACGCGCTGCGCAATTTTAACGGACCAACGGCATCAAATAAGCAGAACAATTAACACGGTGCGCGTCTTATCGTAATATCTTCCGACGAAAATTACGGGACAGTCATTATACGGTCGCAATTTCGCTTTCAATGCTCCAGAGTATCTTTACATCGCGTCGGTAGATTGTTGTCGACCAAATAAGACATCAGAAGTAGCCCAAATCAAATAATAATCAGTCTCATGGACATTAATATCTGCTGAACTATTCATTTTTCGACATACATAGTTTAAAACTTTTTTATAGAGCATAAAGAGCTGTTCCATTTAAAAAAAGTTCAAAGTTGACCTTCATGATCGTCGAATGTTTCTGTATTATTCTGTTCGAGACAACCGTATCTCCTCTAATCTCCTCGGAGGGGGCGGGGGAGGAGGAGAAAGAGGAGGAGAGAATTGCAAAAGTTTTGCCCCGTGAGAGATTTCAACAATTTTCGTTCACATATCGCGTAACAGTCGCAATCCACAGTGACCGGTGTGTCCTGACATACCTTGGCATTAAGAAACACGGAATCACTCTACCTTTCCCTTGAAATGTTCCCACCAGTCTCATCATACCACTTGTCTCCTCATTCTCCTCATCTGTTCGAAGAAAAATAACGGCCCATTTCTAGCCATTTACCTGTCGGACCTATCAACGATTCATGGATCGCACTTAACGAGATGAAAAACAGTTAACCGTTAATTTTTAAGGAACGTGACATTTCGACGTTTCGCATCCGTAATGGAACGGAACAGACATTTGCAAAGTTGCGGTAAAGATATTCTTGAAAATTGAAAAACTAAAGGAACGTAATTGTTCGAACGCGCCAAGACATAAATCTAGTAGCAGAGGTTTACGTAATAGAGGTATTTGAAGTCGTCACGTTACGAGAATCACCCTGTATTTCAAGATCATAAAAATCGGATTTAAGTACCTCTCGGTGAGAAGTAACCAGTAATTCTTGTACTAACTTAATCTATAATATATTCTTTTGAAATGTTTTACTCATAATTGAATATATTAGACAAGCAAAACCATTAAAAATGTAAAACATGATACAACACCTAAACGTCTGTTGATAACACAAGCATGTTATCCTCGTTTCACACGCCGCGCCGCGCCGCGGACTACAAAATATGCGAAACGCGATATACACGAGAACGCTTATTTAAGCGTTATATATAATTTCTAAAGACGACCGAACTAATTTTTCCTTCAATTATGAGACACTTCCGTCACTGTTACGAAACCATATTAATGTATCATATTAAACGTGTTCCCGGAGGAAAAGTTCATTTATACTTGCTAGATCTCTAGAAAATGGGATTATATCAACATCTGGTATGTAATTTACATCGTGTTGGGAACAATAAATAAATAGAATTGTGGTAGCACTAGGAAGCGTCCCACACTTTCCTCTGTGATCTTTGTAAGAGAGGATTTAATCCGGCTATACGATACGAATGATGCATGCATTTTTCTGTTGTAATGCTTTTAAAACAACATTAAATCATTACAACATACAGATATGTACATTCTTTTACCTCACCCCACGAGAACAGCTTATGACGCATACAACGTTATTTATTTACACCTGTTGTTAGCAGAAGGGGTGGTAATTTTACATTTCCTCCGAAAATCTGATTTATAACTTAAAATCATTTCAACTTCTGCTAAAATGAATTTATACAATAATAATAATTGAACCGCTTGTAGACCGAAGTTGATCAGCCAGTAACAAACAGCTCGCTCACGCATGTATTTTTTCTGTTACGTAAAATATCATTTCAATCACGTTCGTATAGACTACATATATGTAGACCGTAGACCGATGCGTTGCGTTGCGTTGCGTTGCGTTATAGCGAATACCGTTTCGCATATCGATAAGACTTTCGGCCGAGGACACGGATTTCATTCGTCGAGGGATTTCGCCACTGGCGTTGTCTCGTCAGAACGCGCGATTCCGATTGGCAATTAGCCGGTTGCTCGTGAACGGCTATTCGTGCGTCGCGTCGCGTCGCGTCGCGTCGATTCAAATCGAACAGCAATAAAAAATGAAAAGCTGCAAAACTGCGTGACTTTTGCAATCGGCGAATAGACACGCGTGTGGTTCTCGGTGCGTAACGCTGTAGAAGGTGTGTACCCTCATACATACGGTCAGTCCCATAATCGATGTTTATTTAGATTGATGAATTATAAATTGACCAAACCAGAATCGCCAGATTAAGACTTGTGTCCTCGCTCTACCTTCCCCTTCTACCGCGTCCGCTACTGGCAGAGAGAGGGTAAGTTTTTCCCCTCGATTCGTGCTCCCCTTCTCCTCGTCCGACAACTCTAAACTAAACGACTTCAGTTTTTCTGCCAAGCTAAATCGAGTAATTTACTAGATAGTAGATGATATGTAACGAATAGATTCCGGATCTTTGTGCAAAGGTTTGTGCATCGATTGCAAAGGCGTATATCCTGAGGTCATTCGAAGTAATTTTTTCCTTTGCGGAAATATTCTCCGCGGTTTTGTACCGATAATCGCTTGAACGATAAGAAATAAAGTAACGTATGAAAAATCGCGCGAGCTAATGTTCCATTGCCGGTCTAATTATTTCTAAACAGGAAACTGTCGATCGCTGATTAATTGAAGCACAGTTTCGCGCATGGGCATGATCAAAAGAAGCATGTTCGAAAGAAAAGAAAAGAAAAGAAAGTAAAAATATCGCACGAAAAAACTACGAACAATGAGGAACGTAGAGGGGCGCAACAACGATATTCTAACCGCGTGTACTTACATCTGTAAAACAATGGCGGTTCGCCTGAGTTAGGGATCATTGTATCGCAGAATGTAGAACGTCAGCGGTCACAATGATGCTTATAGGAAGAGGAAACTGCAACGTGTAAAAAATGTAACGCTACCGCAGAATTGCAACGCAAAAGTTGGACCCCGGGGGCTTTGTTTTGATCGCGTTAGAAAGCCCGACGCGATTCGCTACGCACCGTGGTCGACAAGTACGAAAACTGGGACGAATGTCGAAAAGTCCTGAAATGAGGCCTATTCCTGGCGAACGGCAGAGGATCGGTCGCCATTCTTGTTACGGATGATTCGTTACGTCGATTTCGCAAGTTCGTGACCCGGCGCTGGCCTCGCCGCTTCCATTCTCCTCGGATTGTCACGAACTCTGTCTTGTAACTCATTAAACGACGTTTCAGTTGTCGTCCGAAGAAATTCTACAATACAATATATTTCCTGTAACGGCCGTAACACTGCATACGCCGTTAGCCTTTACTTTCCTTCGTTGCACAATGTCGCGCTGCATTGTTAAAATTCCTGGCAATTAAGGGCAAGTCGCTTAACACCGGACGACGCCGAATAACGGACGTTAACGCTTTATTAAATAATTGGAAAAAAAGATTGAACCCGTGAAAGGTGTGGGGAAAAATTAATGGAAGCAAACGACCCGATAAAAGTAACGATGAGTAGATGAGTAGGCGAATCTTTATTATAAAATAAAGAGTGGTAGAAATCATTCTACGTAAAATTATCCTTGGAAAGAAATCTAATTCCAAGGAGACTACCCTAATAATTTTCGAATAGTTTCCTAATTATGCAATATCCACAAAGCTGCTGCGTTCAATCCGCAAACTAGTCCGACAGAATCAAACTCGATTTATTAGTGTCTGTCCGAAGTTACGGTAACTTTGACGAATACATATTACATAAGGTTTAGGCGAGCGATCGAAGATTTCGGTTAGGTTTATAGAGAAAGAAAACTGTATTTGCCAAATAAGTACTTACGTACTTAGCCGTGTCTTGCAACGATGCGAACAACAATTCTTCTTTTGGCTGCTGTTTTCCTTGCGTAGCCAGAAGTTTTTCCTCTTTCTCCTATAAATGTTTCCCTTGTTCCTGTGTTATCCAGTAGATCTAGACGAGGAGCTCTTGACAAGTTAACGCCGTCATTTTGAGTGTAGCGGCGCGCGTCAAAAACACTGGAAATTGCTCCTCTTTAAACATTTATAATTAGTGAACCATTATTGATCCTGCAAGATCGAAACTTGGATTTCTCTCATCTTCTCGTCTAAATCTACTGGATAACATAGGAAGAAAGTGAAAATTTAGAGGAGATAATTATTTAAATAAAAATAAATTTTTAAAAAGTACCACGTTTTTAAGACGGACTAAAAATTATAAGATAATTTTTCCTAGCCCCATACAGATAGTCCTGAAAATTTGTGATCGCAAATTTTGAATAGTTATGAAAATACTTGTAAGATTTAAAACGAAAAACGTGGGGGGTTGAGATCGTTTACCTCAACGTACGAAAATTTAAACGAATTAAATAGATCTAGAACGTTCGATCGAGGAGCCGATAAAATATTGCATTGTCATCCAGTTCTGAGCTATGTTTAAAGTTTCAAGTCTCTAGCTCATCGGGAAGTTAGGCTAAAATCAATTGCAAAATTTGTATCGAACAGACAAACAAACCAACAAGCAAACCAACAGACAGACAAGAAAGCGAGCTAAGTAAAACGTGGTAATAGAAAGCAAAAATTTCTGGTTACGCTGGGACTGAAGCAAAAGTTTACCCCTTATTTTGCATAAAGATTCGCAGTCTGGTAATAAGATCGATTAAATTCAACTCTGTGTACCGTCTACGCTACTCGGAAACGATGTTCCAAAATAGCTTTTGAAATGAAAATAATGATCCGTTCATCCGTTACAGATGAGTTGCAACTGTCCATTGACTCCTTCGACCGGGCCTACTCTGGCATCGACATGCGGTGGTCCATCCTTTATGCTGTTTATGGGCCTCCTCGAGGTGTTCCTACGCAGTCAATGCGACCTTGAAGATCCTTGCAATAGGCCAGTGCCGCCGAACGCCGTCAATTCCAGGTAAATCGATCAAGGTCAAGCTCAGATTAAACTTACGATACAGTTCACGGTCGGACAAAAAGACGACAGACAAATCGTGTCCTTCGGTGAAGATGGTCGACGCCGAAAAACAAATGCATAGTTCGTTCCCGGATGGAAAACAAATCTTCGTATTTCACCTCTTACCTTCGGAACATCGGAAGGTTATTTGAGTTTTTATGTTGTTTTGTCATCATTTAATATTCGTAATTATTAGACTGCGGATCTGTAATCTGTATGTAAAATAAAAATGCTTGGCATCGATTACGAGAGGGGACCAAACAAAAGTTTCGTTCTTTCTTCAACCATTCGAATAAATCGTAAATAAATAACGAATAAATTTTCGATTTCAATCGTTTCATTGTTTTCAATCACAGCTAAGTAATTATGCAAGTCTCAAAAGTATTTTGGTGTCTCGTTACAATCGGTTTCGGTATGACTTAACTGGGAGACAATACCGGCATCGACGTAACACCTGCGTCGTCTGAGAAAAATTAAAATGCATTATTTCAGTACGTAACTAGGATAAGGTAGTTGCAGGTGCAAGAGCAGGAATAGGATGGCACAAACTTGAGAAAATGGAGAGTTTGCGCGGCGCTTAGTAAGAACTAACCTTAGATGTAACAAAAAAAAAAGCAAAACATTTGCATGCCTATATAGGAACTTGTGCGTTGCACTTGATAAGATTATTGGAGCGAGGAAAAGACCGGAGAAATGTGTGCAACGGACCAATGATCGTTCGCCGGGGATTCGTTCAGGGCTGTCATAAGGAAAGCTTGCTCCTCGGGCCAAAATTATAATTTGCGCCCCCCTTCGAAAATAAAATAGAAAATTAAAAAGATGATCAGAAATGTCGGCGCCTCTCTCCTTGGCGTGCCTCTTTCTTTGGTGCGTCCGGGATCATTGCCTCCTCCGCACCACCCTCGCTGCGGCACTGGATCCGTTGACCGTTGCGCGTCGGCAGGACTAGAGACAGTCTTAATTGTCAGTGACACGGTTCACGTAATGCCATGGAAACTCCGGTCTTGTCTCTCTCTCGGAAGTGAGCATCCATGCACGACTATCCGTAAAATTGTTGCGTGCGTGTAATAGCCCGGGGCTATTGTTCCGATGATTCTCCCACGTTGCATCACATCCAGCCGATGCATCCGCGTTTGCACTTATGTATACCGGATGTGGACTGAAGCAACCGGCGCGGCGCGCCGCCCGAGAGCCTATTAGATCTTCGCCGGGCTCGAGAAAACGGGGAACTATAGCGAATGATAATTGGAAGAGATCGAAAGTCTATCAAAACCAATGGGCCGTGGCACGTTGAGCAACGCGGAATTCTATTAGCATGCTCAATGATACCGACCACCGAACGGTGCTCGACTATACTCGATTACACGCCGAGTCAAATTAATGCTTCAGTATATTAGTAAGATTTCTTCGACTACCGGACACGTACAGTCACCCACGGTAATAATAAATTAATAATAATTACTTGGGACATTTTTAAAGAGACGTTAAGATTTGTTTAGGTACTAGTCGAGGTGAAAAAAATTTTCTGGAAAAATTGGCAATTGGTCAGAATCGTGGAGAAAATGTTCAAGTAGTTTTTACAACTGTTTTATCTGGGCCTGTATCGAAAATTTAGATGCTACATTTGGTAAACATTCGATTCGTTTAAGCGAATACTCCTCGCCCTGGGTATACGAGACGTTCGGTACTCGGGCTCGCATTTCAGCGGATAAAAGTAAGTTGTCGTCCCTCAAAGAGGCAAGTGTAAGTACGTTGCGCGAAGTGCACACGTCTGTACGCGGCTCGTGGCATTCAAAACACCATTACCACTTCGCGCGAACGCGAGCGTCCCCAACGAACTGCGCTGAGAAATCCACCTTTCGCTTGACTCTGCCCCTAGCCGAGGCTCTCGTTTCTTTAACCCAGTTTCTAATTCTTAAGACATCGTAACGAGAGTCTTTTTTGTCGTCCACGGAACTTGAAAACCGGCTACCGAACCTGTCCCCTGTTCCGGAGGAACTGAAATCGCCGATGTAACCTTGTCCACAGGAGAGCGGCTCACCTTTTCAGAAAGAACACACGGCCGATATCGCAAAATTCAAATTAGTCGCCGGAGAATGGAAATTTTAGAGATTAAGTAGTCAAGTTACTATTACCAATTACCTTGTTGACGTGCGATTAAAACGATGAATCTTGCTGTTAGGTACGACTTCGTTGTAATAGGTGGGGGCAGCGCCGGCGCAACAGTGGCTGCTAGATTATCGGAGGAATCACGATTTTCTGTATTATTATTGGAAGCTGGGCTAGATGAGCCGACCGGAACTCAAATACCATCGTTTTTCTTCAATTTCATCGGATCTAATATCGATTGGCAATATTCCACGGAAAGCGAAGACGGTGCGTGCTTGAATAAGGATAACAGCAGATGCTATTGGCCCAGAGGAAAAGTACGTAGCCTAAAATCAATGTTTAAACAGCGAATCCGAATTTTCTAACGCGATAAATACTAGACGTATCAACTATCTTATCAACTGCCACAGGACAACTGTAATACTTATTTAATCATAAATCAACTGTAATACTTATGAATAAATAAAATGTAAAACTACGTTAAACCATTCGTTGCACATTAAATTTGTTGTCGAGTGGCAATCGTTTGGAGACATTTGTGCAGGGGATTACGAGAGTGTAACCCTTTTTTCCATGTAATGAAATTCTTCAGGTACTAGGGGGCACTAGCGTCATGAATGGAATGACATACATGAGAGGTTCGCGAAAGGATTACGACGATTGGGCCAGGCTAGGCAACGTAGGATGGTCTTATCAAGATGTCCTTCCATATTTCATCAGGAGCGAAGATAATCTTCAAGCTAACACTATGGATTATGGTTATCACGGTGTCGGTGGACCTCTTACGGTTACGCAGTTCCCTTATCACCCGCCGTTGAGCTACGCTCTCCTTGAAGGTGGAAAGGAACTCGGTAAATATAGATTATTCGTTTCTTGCTCGACTTTGACTTCGGTAACAAGTGCACAGGATATCGCGAGCATCGCGATCGATGCGGACCAGAGCGAAGCGGAGCGGAGCAGAGCGAGAAAGACCGAATGCGCAATAATGGTAAAAAAATCGCGGTTCTGTCAACTGTCAAGCGAATCACGCGGAACCGTGAACGCGGTTATTATGTGACAGCGGAGAACCGTTTCATTTTGATTTCTCTGGCACAACTCAATTACACTTGTTGGATCTAACGAACTGTTTCGACGTTCAACGAAAGAATAGTTACGTCGATGCAACTCACGGCTAATGAACTGCGATACCGATCTCGCCCGGCCGCGGCCGGTGTTTCATCACAATCGAATTATCTGACGGGAAACACGATTCGGCAATTAATGTACGTCGACGGCCTTGTTACCATTCGCGATTGGATCGGGATTTACTCGTAACGCAAACAATTTGACCGTGAACGAACAAGGTTGACACACTTGATAAATAACGAGCCATCGATAAAGCGATCGAAAGCTAAATAAGCCAAGTTTGTTATTTATCGTGCTTCCTCGTAGCATGCGCTTGGTTTTCCTGTATTATTCTTCGAAAGTTCAAGTTAATTAATTTTCGATCGTCTCTAGGATACGGGTCCGTAGATCTGAACGGAAGAACTCATACTGGATTCGCCATTGCTCAAACAACCTCTAGGAACGGCTCCCGGCTTTCGACGGCACGAGCGTTCCTTCGGCCAGCTAGAAATCGGCCAAATTTGCATATTATGCTCAACTCCACGGCGACCAAAATCCTATTTGACAACAACAAGAGAGCGGTCGGTGTGGAATTCGTTCACGACGACAAGATCCATCGAGTATCGGTGGCTAAGGAAGTCATCGTAAGCGGAGGTAATTACAACGCATAATAGAAATCATTAGAATTTGCATAATAACGCTTCGCCGCTGCATGTAAAACGAATGTATTCTATTCCATTGATCGACGGATTTCTTCATTGACAGGGAAGTTACACTTATGGTAACTAGACTATTATTACGGGTCTTTACACGGAATGAGGTGTCTGGCTTGCGAAAGCGATTTCCTTCGGATAACTAGAATGTATCGATTCTATATCCGTTGCTGTTACTGTTTTCTGTTTTCTGTTTTCTGTTTCCTGTTTTCTGTTTCCTGTTTTCTGTTTTCGGATCTCTTTAAACACTCGACATTTTGAAAATAATGAAAGCTTAAAACTTTCACGAATTTTCCGAAAGAATATTTGATTAGTTTCGTTGATTTATCAATTTGGTAGAAAATATAGAATACGTACAGCGAATAACAGTAATATTCGGACACTTTTAAAAGGACCATAACTTTCTTCGTGTTCTTCGTACGACCTTGATTGTTTTTTAGAAGTTAGAACAATTGATTTGCTACATGACAATTCCCACCGATTCGTAGCCGGAAGCGGAAGTGAAACTCTGGAAAAGTATTTCGCTGCCGGCCAACAAACACTGACGTTTTACCGAGAATTGAGTTTGCCGTATTCGGCGAAGGATCGTTGAAAGTTCAACGACACGAGAGAAGGTTTCGAGACGTCCTCGTTTGCATGTGTTTGGCATTTTTGATAGGTGCCGTAAACTCGCCGCAGATACTTCTGAATAGCGGTATCGGGCCTCGCGAGGAGTTGAACGCGGTAGGAATTCCGGTCGTCCATGATCTGCCTGGTGTTGGGAAAAATCTTCACAATCATGTCGCCTACACGTTGGTCTTCACTATCAACGACACGGACACCACTCCCCTCAACTGGGCTACCGCGATGGAGTACCTGCTCTTCAGAGATGGCCTGATGTCCGGCACAGGTAAACAACCTCTACTCCTACACGCTGTACTATTAGACATACACATGTACATTTCTGCGCTGGAAGTGGAAACGAG
The DNA here is from genome assembly GCA_028455795.1 of Lasioglossum marginatum. Lineage (NCBI taxonomy): Eukaryota > Metazoa > Arthropoda > Insecta > Hymenoptera > Halictidae > Lasioglossum > Lasioglossum marginatum. The sequence goes on along the minus strand of CM052253.1, from coordinate 11,307,208 downwards.
AAAGAAACAGGTTCCGATGGACTCCCAGTTTTATCGCCATCGTGGAGGAGCGTAAAAACAGCTTCCAGACAGTCTGCTGTAATTATTATGAATGGAGCAATACCTCGGAAGGAAATACTTCTCCATATTTCGTAGGAAAAAGTTACGTACAGAGTGAAACGGCCTCAAAGTTTTTGCGAAGAGGTGTCAACTAGAAGCAGAACCGACTGCCGACTGACAAACAGATGTAACAGAGAGTAACGATAACAGGAGCAAAAAAAGAACTCGGTCGGTCGAGAAACGATTGATCCAGAGAGGCTCCTTTGCAGATATCCAGTGAAAGCGTATTACACAATGATCTTGTTGGTGTTCGCCGATCAACGATGGCGCAACCGGGTTCCTATCGGACTGTTTACACACGAGGATTCTGCGGTACTCCTCTAGCAGACCTCACAAAACCGCGGGGCTGATTGCATCTTACGATATATCCCTGCTGGAATAATATCAAACACGGTCGAACCTCGATACATCTAACTCGACCGAGATGGCCAGCGGCGGATCTAGAAAAATGCTCTGCTCTAATTGTAATTCGAACAGACAATAGGCGCCGTACAATTCTAACGAACATAGGGAACGGTGTGTGCACTGGTTTCTCTCCGAAAACGGATCTATAATTTTCCAGCCATGCCCAAGTCATTAAAGACAGGTTCCAAGTCAAACAGGATAGTAAATACCTTAAAAATAGTTGTAGGTATCTCGCTGCTAACGACTGCTAACGAACTCTCAAACTAGACAGTTTCGCTTGTTTCAATCAACCCACTGTTCAACGTCAACGCGTTCGTATGTACGATACCGATCTTACAAATTGTGATGAGAATCTGTGATGCAATCGACTTTCATTGTGTTCGAATGCGATTAATACTTGCAGTCTGATACGAGAAATATATTTTTTAAATGTTTCGATAGGTATATCGGAAGTGACCGCCATGATAAACACGAAATACGCGAATCCAAAGGAGGACCACCCGGATATACAACTAATTTTCGGTGGTTACTTGGCGGATTGCGCGGAAACTGGCATGGTCGGCGAGTCAAAGGGAGCGAACCGCACCATCTACGTTATACCTACGTATTTACATCCGAAAAGTCGTGGTTATCTTCGTCTGCGCAACAACGATCCGCTCTCGAAGCCGCTGATTTATCCAAAGTACCTAAACCACCCCGACGACGTAGCCGGCCTTGTCGAGGGTATTAAATTCAGCATCAGGTTGTCCGAGACCGAAGCTCTCAGCAGGTACATATTATGTATAACTAGACTGCGGATTTGATGCGTTTGCGATAAAAAGGTGCTGGTACAATTTGAAATAGTACAAAGATTAACAGTCCTTTATGGCGCAACAATAAAAATGTTATATTTATATTTCAGATACGGATTCCAGCTGGACCGTACACCGGTGAAAAATTGCGAGCATTTGAAATTCGGATGCGACGATTACTGGGAATGTGCGGTGAAACACGAGACAGCTCCAGAAAATCATCAAGCAGGTTCCTGCAAAATGGGGCCGTCGGACGATCCTCTTGCCGTGGTCGACAATCAGTTGAGGGTCAGAGGCGTAAGAGGTGTCAGGGTGGCCGACACCAGCATCATGCCGAAGGTTGTTTCCGGTAACACGAATGCGCCCGCCATCATGATCGGTGAACGGGCTGCTGACTTTGCCAAGAGAACCTGGGTGGGGTGAATCGAGCTTTTCGTCGAAGAAGGACGCATTCGGAATCAAAACACTATTGGCAATAGGAATGAGTTCGGACCGCGTAACAGGAACGCGTAGCTTCCATCGAACCATACCCAAAACTGTAGATGTATTCTAGGAACTAAGTGACTTCACCTTCGATCGAATTTACGTTAAGAAAACAGTTGTTTTTTTGTTCATAAATAGAAAAAAAATATTCGTAGAAGATAGGCGCGGCTGATATACATATGTATGTATGCAACTAGATAAAATTCGAATGCTTCCGTGCGGAAGCAATCCAGGGACACTTAAGTAATAAGAGCGACACTCTCGATTTAAGGTGACAATAAATCGATATCGACCGACCGTTATTTGTGGACCAAAGGTGTGGCTCACGCGGTAATGGTTCGATATCTTTTATTTACATACTTACAGTATTTTGATTCAAAGTTTTACACTCTTCGGTTACAACTTACCGATACCATAACGAGACTCGACGAGAACGATCAATGTACGCGTAGATAATCTTATGAATTGCACATAAGAGTAAAATCAAAATTGTAACGTTTACGATGTTCGGGTCGTTATGACCCCAACGCAAAAACATTGGCAAAATTTGTCAAAATAAATAAATAACCGAGTTCTTTCGCTATTTCCGTCAACTGCCTAGTGTCTGTGAATTTTTTTGTACTCAAGGTCGCTCGAAGGTCATAGTATTATAGGCAGTCTACGTCTTGACTACATCGGTTACATCCTGGCCTCGGCTATCGTATCGCGATGGGGAAGATATGTCTAATAGTTCCATTAAAAAAAATCTCCGATGACCTTGAAATCTCGAAAAATATTGGCCCTTCGAACAAAACAATATTTATCATAAAAAATAAGCGTGATATCCAAGATGCTCAAATTAGGCGGGACACTCTTTATAAGAATAATACATATATGTAGATACATACGTTGATAAACTGAAAGGTACAATCAAATTGTTTAATAGTGCATTTATTTTTCACACATAAGTATCTATCTAAGTATATTTCACATTCTTAAACGTTAAGTGCATCGAACAGTATTATTTAACACAAACACATACACACACACACACACACACACACACACACGAACGCAAACTGCGCGCCAACAGAAATGATCAAAATTTTTTAATCGCACTACATTCTTTCAACGTCTTTCAACGATATAAGATCGTTTACTCGAATCATTGCTAGTCCCTTTTCAATTCTCGCCGTTGAACTTAAACTATGTAGCCTTAATTATAAAGGACTAGATTCTTCCCTTTCGTTACAAGTGCCAAATATAAAAATTCCGTCCTCGCAAATCATTGCAATTAATAATAGCTGCTGCGTCTTCGCTTGCTGCATCTGTACATCTTTCGAATTTTCTGAATATCTCTCTTACTGAATCCTTCTCTTTGACCCAATTGCACCTTAGTTGCTCCCTGAAATATTTCACGGTACAATTGGCAAGCGATAAACACGAAAATATGACAAATAGCGCTCACCTTTGGGATTATGGTAGGCTGGCCGTTACTGGAAAACGCATTCGCAGAGTAATGCATCACGCTCCCGTAATCGTATCCGACACCAAACGCGTCGGTGGTCTGTCTGGAGGCTTTCTCAAAATTTCCAGCATGGCCTAGATAGATAACAGCGCGTGGTAACGACAGATGTATTTTGGAAATTTCTATAGATCCGACACAAGTACGACAAGTAAACGTATGATATAATGGGAATGGGTTCCGAACAGGTGCCGGATACCTGCGCAGGAAATAGCATGTTCTTCGTATTTGAATTTGGATAGCGCGCAACACGTAATGTCAGTTACTATCAACGCTGCCCCGCAAACAGATTGAACCTTGAATTTAGATTAATAGCAAATCTTCTTTTCGAATTCGAAAAAATTGTACCGTCTGTAGAACAGACTTCACAGAATCTAAGAAACAGCGCGGACCAGAAGGTTTTTCTTAGATCGAGGCTTTGCAGTCCCGCTAAATGTCATTCGTATGTCACGTACCATTCAAAATGTTATTCCACTGAATCCTAACGAACTCGTCCCGCTCGTATCTGCTTTGCTCGTGCAAGAATCCTACCGCGTGCATCAATTCGTGTATTACCGTGCCCTTTTTGATAACGCATCCTGGAACCTGTAAATTCACATCCTGTCGTCCACCGATTCTTCCCACGCTGCTCCAACAACCAGTTTCGCCAGCTGTGATCCTGACATAATCGCTTTCTTCGCCGGTATAAGGTTTGAACTTGATGCACGTATATTTGTGGTAATCGTTCATAGCGTCGAGAATCAATCTTCGCTGTTTCTCGTCTGCAATAGATTTCAACTTGAAAGAGAAATCCGTTCACCCAATGGTACTTTGTAAAACGCAACACCATTCGTGTAAAATAATATGAGAAAATGTAATTTGTAAAACTTTACAGAATATTTATTAAGAAGCTGTTTGATGTAGACGTAAATCTGCGAAGGTTGCAAAAATATACAAAGACCTGAAAGTCAAAGTTTTACATGAAACAAAAAAATGTTTCATGCTACGGAAACGAAAAAAGTATCGTCCACTTTCCAGTTTAACACGTTCTATTGGGTCAGCGTGGGTCACTGGTCCACATTGAAATGTCCCTTCGGGCTGTTTGGTGCACGAACAGTAATGAAAATATAATCGCAGGTGACCAGTGTTCGAAACAGGCTGTTTTACTGGCTAGATTTCTAGCAGTTTCTGCGGTTTCAAATGAATTTGCGGCTTTTCAATAATTCTGCGATACCAGATGGAAGCTTAAAAATCTTCTTTTACACGAGAATTCAAAATTGAATGATTAGATTAATTGTTGGTTTGCGATCGAAGTATCTGCTGTTGTTGAAGCGAGTCGGTGTAAATACATATAAATGGATACTATCGCTTACTAAAATAGGGGCTGAGCATATAAGGGACAACACCACCTGGCCACCGGGCGGATTCCGCCTTTAGGCCGTTCCTCCCCTGCTTGGGTGGAAAGAGGATGTCGCCCTCCGCGTAGCTACCCAACTCTTCCGGATTAACGTCCAGACCCTCGTGCCAGTTCGCCACAACCTGTCCGGTTGCATTGTCCGGGAATTGGTAGAGGAGCTCTCCGAAGTGCTGCAAATGACCGATCACTCCCTCGAGACTATCCACCGAATTGTCGGGGGCGTCGCGGCGGTGGGACGGCCAAGCGGACACAGGCGTTAGAAGAACGAACGCGAGCGAGCAGACGACTGGACAGTAGCGTAGCATGGCGAACACCTTCGTGGATAAACCGAAACGAGTGTTGACTCTATGATTCGAGGCAATTCCACTGATGAAAATCGACCGGTTCTTCCCGACTTTATACTTACGCACTCGAGCAACCCCACCCGCGGAACTATCCAATGCTTCCATGCTTAAGCGATCGGGGACAGTCTCTGATAACCGTGGACTTTGGGTAACAGGAAGTAAAGATTTGTCGGCTTGATTCCGAGAGGCTTCCCACCGACGCGAAGCGCGACGCACCGGACAACGTTTATGGTTTGTCGTATATCGGATAATACCAGTCAAGGTGTACACACACAATATGAGAGATGAGATGTCATAAACTTCTTCCGCGCGATATTTTTCGGTAAAATAAATTTCACGTACTAGCGCTGCGCAAAAGTCTTCGTCTTCGGCCACTTATATACATACGCTAGACATCCTTGCCGTTGCCGGTTACATTTACATTTACATTTACATTTACATTTACATTTACGTTGCGCTTATATATTTTATTATATTGTTAAAAATTATCTAATGTTCATAGTATTGTATAACGTTGTAATGTGATTTTGGTAAATTGTCATTCTTTCCTTTTTCACGGCAAGTTGAACGAGTAGAAAAGTGATTGTTATTTATAAACCCGGGAAAAAAGTATGAATATCCGGGTGATTGACGCTACGACCATTTCAAGTAATAAAGTATTATTTACATTGCTATTCTATAACGCCGAACTAAAATTAACATCTTCCTTCCTAGTTTATTCACATGCAAATTTCACTGGGCGCCGATATCATTGATACTGGATATTTCCTAAGGACATTGCTAAATCCTTCGCACCGGTGCGGTGACTGAGAATCGAAGGTCGGTAATAAAGTCGTTCCCACTCGGCCCGTTATGGATTATGATGTTCCTTTTATTGGGAGATTTACGTAGAAACCTCTTAGCACGCAACGACGGTCATTTATAATATCTGTCAGGTTTCGCATTTCCGTCGAATTTTGAATAAGAGTCGATGAATCGTGTACACACGATGAATCGTGGTGAATCGTATATATGTTGTCTTCTCTATATATTTTCAATTTGTAGGTAGCGAATTAAAATTTTTAATGCGCCCACAATCTCGTTATACTCCTCTTAACAACGATTGTCGAATGATGTATTCACCGATAAAAACAGCCATATCGAGACGACGAATTATTTAAAACCGGTTAAATGGGTATCTAGCGTGTTTCAAAGCGTGTTACAGTGTTACAGTTCAATTGTCTAAACATAAATTCTACGACACCCTTTTCCTCTAATGCTAACAAGATAATTGTTACCCCAAGTTCCTGAATCGCGATTTCACGTAGTAATTTGCATTTATTAGAACACGTGTGAATGCAATTTGCATGAAGAATAGTTCACAGTCACACGGGAATCCTATTTTTATCTCTAATACTAATACTAATACTGATACTAATATGTATTATATTTCAATATCTGAGATTGATTCAAATCTAAGACATGAGTTACAGAAACTGGAAAATTAAAAATTGAATATCCCGCCTAATCTTCAAAATTCAGCGCATGCGCGCTGAAGCGTATCCGAAAAACGCCGGTTCACAATTCACCTCTGCAAAATTCCACTGTAGGCAACTGTAGGTACTCTGTACTCTGTGCTGTTGTACAACTTGTAGATGTCTGTAGCAACGTCTGACGCACACGTTTTCAAGTGTATTTCCCGGCAAATAACCTAATAACCTTGAGCCGACACAAATGATATAGTTTTTAATATCGGTAGAATTTCATTAGCATTTAACATAATGACGCTAGACAATTCGTGGCACGTGATTAGGACAGCCGCTACGGAAAACAAACATGAACTAGTATTGTCAGGTCCGACAATATCTGAACTGATTGAAAAACAAGGTTTGGACAAGTCTTTATTTAACCTGCAACATCTGAATTTTTTAAATATATCGAACACATGCTTGGAAGAGATACCAGAAGATATTGAGAAGTTACAGAATTTAACGACTTTAGTCTTGCACTCGAATCAAATTTCGAAACTGCCTGGCACAATTGATAAACTGGAGAAACTAAAAGTGTTCGATTGCTCCAGAAATAAGTTGCCCTCTTTGCCGGATCAACTGGGAAACCTTCCGCAGTTAACGACGTTAAACTTGAGTTCCAATATTTTGGTCTCGTTACCTTCCCAAGCAGCTAATCTCAAATTGAGCGTTCTGAATCTATCCAACAACAAATTTGAACATTTTCCCGATATATGTTATCCGGAATTGATTCATCTTTCAGAGATTTACGTGAATGGCAATCGAATAAAAGATATTCCTGTAACCATAAGTCAACTGCTGTCTTTAAAGATACTAAATGTAGCCGACAATTCAATTTCGGGTAATTCTCTTTAAACCAATGAATATTTTCTTTATGTTTTCAAGGGGGATTCGTTAAATGTTTGTATTACAGTCGTACCAGGTGAAATTGCCGATTGTAATAAGCTGAAGGAATTATATTTGAAAGGAAATAATCTAACGGATAAAAGATTATCGAAATTAATCGACCAATGTCGTACTAAACAAGTAATAGACTATGTTAGGCAACACTGCCCTAAAACCACTAATTCCGCTGCTTCCAATGCCAAAACGAAAAAAGGCAAAAAAGCACAGAGATCGTCGGAATCTGAAAATATTGTTAAGGAAATAAATAATTTATCGCACAAGTTGAAAGTTCTGAAAACAACCGACGATACGCCGGTGATCAAAATTACGAAAGATGTGAAAAGCGTTAGACCTTACATAGCAGCTTGCATTATCAAAAATATGAAATTCACGGATGAGAGTTTTAAGAAATTCATTCAACTTCAGACCAAGTTACACGACGGTATATGCGAGAAAAGGAATGTTGCAACCATCGCGACGCATGATTTTAATTTGATCAAACCTGGTAAGTATAACAGAAAACGATCGGAATAAATATCTAAACGAAATGTATCTTAATAACGTTGCGTGTATTACATATAGGTAGTTTGGTGTATACCGCGAAACCACCAACTTTACTGGAAATCAAACCTTTGATGCGTGATAGCGTTTATACAGGAGCTAAGTTATTCCAACAATTACAAATGGAAGCTGAAAATTTAAGAAAAGATAAAAAGCGCAACGTATACTCTAGCATTCATAAGTTCCTTTATCTATTAGAAGGCAAAGCATTATTTCCATGTTTATTGGATGCTTCGGAACAAGTTATTTCTTTCCCACCGATTACCAATAGCGACATTACAAAAATGTCGGTAAATACCGAAACTGTATTGGTGGAAGTAACCAGTGCTACGTCCTATTTGATTTGCAGGTAAAATAACAGTATAGTAACGTTAAATATATTTATAGCGTTTTCTAATTTCTATGAACATTTATTAGTGGACTGCGGATTTTATGTGTTTATAGCAAAAGCGAGTAGATGAAATTTAAAACATGCATAACATTATCAAAATTTAGGAACGTCGATGTATCCATTCGAACCCTTTAAAATCATTAAAGAAAGGAAGAACTTTTTGTTTGATTCTTACTTTCTGCATTTGAAGCAGAAAAATTTGTATTCGCGTAAAGATCCACGGTCTACTTATTAGAAATAAATTTGACTTCTTAAGTACTTTTCTATCTTACCAGGAATGTTTTGGACCAATTTTTGAAGGAGATAGTCACACTTGGTTTTGGATGTTTTTCAGAAGAAGAAGATAACTCGAATTTTCATAATTTAGTTGTAGAACAAATCAAAGTAGTAGATATGGATGGTAATATGAAACTGCTTTATCCTTCGAGAGCAGACTTGAATTTTACAGATAATTTAGTAACCGTGTTGCGAGACTAATAAACAACTGTGAGCGTGTAAGTAATTTAACTGTTTTACTGTATTGTATTTGATCGAAAATTATATTATCTTTTTTTTATAAAGAATATTTTCCTTAAACAAGAAATTACAGTTTGTTTTTATTGTTACAATGATATAAGTTATTTTTATACCTTTTCGTGATTGTTAAGATAAGTTGTTGTACATCGATGCAATGTATATAAAGCGGTTTTTATACATGACTTTCGTATAGATGTATATTACAGATTAGGTGTGACACCATATTTTTGTACTAAAAATATAAAATCATATGTAATAACAACAGCAATATATGTTTCTTTAATGTTATGAACGTTGATAGATGAACAATAAAAATCGAATAAAGGGCCTAGCCGATTAAGATGGTCAAAACTGCCCTTAGAGGTTTTTCAATGATTATCGAACCATTCGAAAGCTGACCAAGAAAAACCTCTCTGAGTACTATTTCAGCCCTCTAGCTTTTCCGCGAGAGTAGTTACAGGGTAGTTACAGTAAATTAGATTTCGCGCTTTTTAGCAAAAAAGTTCTGAAAAAAATGTGACATATTTTGGATGCTAAGGCGCATTTTATGATATGTCACATTTTCTTCAGAATTTTAGAACGCATCGGAGACCGGAAAGTGTGCGGAAAAGCGCGAAATCTAATTTACCCTGTAATTACCCTCGCGGAAAAGCTAGAGGGCTGAAATTTTACTCGGAGGGGTTTTTCTTGGTCAGTTTTCGAATGGTTCAATAGTCATTGAGAAACTTCTAAGGGCAGTTTTGACCATCTTAATCGACTGGGCCCTGTCGGTGACCATATGTTAACATTGAATATTTGGTTTTTGACCGGCTATCGACCCTTGAGTGGATTTTTAATTTCTGTTCAATTGTTGCCCCTCTAAGGCCGCTACGGCCACGCGAGTATGCTCATATAATTATCTGTTCATTATCTGTTCCTTTATTACACATCTTTTTCTTTAAGTCGTCAATTATTTGATTAGATAATAAATATGTCTACACATAATCATAGAGTCATAAACGTAATGTTCGATAAGGGCCGCAGAGGCTCGAATATATATACTTAAGGGATAAAATATGATATAGTCCTTTTTGATAAACGATTTGATTAATGGTTCGTTGCAGGTAATAAAGAAATTTCGTATTTTCAACTTGTTCGTTTTTTTCAATTCAGCTAAACCATTTTGCGTTATCGTTTCATTCAGATTGTATAGTCATACCTACAAATAATTATCTTGTGCAGGATGTAGCGGTCATCCGCAAGTTTAAATATCAGTAAAAAAGACCGCCGTTTGCACGCAGCTGACGACATTGGCGCTGTCGTATCGCGAATCATCCCATAGTAAGCCGGTGAAGAATTCTCATCTGTTTTTATAAATATTGTACTTTGTTTCATGTGTCTCGGTTCAGTGGAAACAGAAAACGTCGTCCTAGTGGGACGTTTCTCATCATTTTATTAACCATAAGGAGTGTAAAATTCATTCTACAATATTTTTACGACTCGAAGAAATTCACATGAATTTTCTGAACTTTCTAACATGCGCGAATGTTTGAAGTGTTAACATGGCGCCGAAACATGACTGGCTATGACGGGGGAAAGAAATCAAAATTTTTGAGGTTAGTTGATCATTTTGCCATTAAATATTGTCGCATCCCGTAAATTTAATATGTTCAACTAGGATAATGTTGTGAACATCACGACGGACATGTGTATGATGTATATACGTTAAAAAATATATAATTGTCTTAACGGAAAACACGTGTCACATTTGTATAATACAACCATTGTTTTTATAATGATTTAGCAAAATATCTCAATATTAACAAAACATACATTACACGCTTACCGTCGAACAAATGATATTTTCTGTGTTTGCTACCTTCCTTTTTCTCCAAGTTTCATTTTTCAAAAACTCTAGATTGCATAGATTGGTGCAATGTTGTAGAAATATCTATACTAAATAAGTATGTAACATTTATGTTCTCACATTATTTTTATATTACCTTTTGGTATAATAAATTAATTTTTCTAATTGTTAGCACAAATAGAAGTTTTAAATTATTAATATTAATAAATAGTTATCGCTGGACTATATATATATAAATCACTACAACAGGAACAACAGGAATTACAGACAAATTTATTTTTGCTGCTTTTTATAATTTCACCGTTTAAAAATAATGTAAAAATACTATCCATCTGTTTACTAATTGTGTTTCGCACAGTCAAATATGATTATATATGTATATATATATATATATATATATATACATATATATATATATATACATGCATGAAATCCATTTCTTAATTATTATAATGATATAAATAAATATATACATAGTAATAGATAATTTTAATGTTTATAAGGCTCATTTAATATACCTTATACATATACAATAATATGCTTACGATATACTTTGTACTAATGCTTATGATAAAATAAAGACACTGGTCAATAACATATATAAGGGACAAAAATATTTATTAAACATCTTCTTAAGTTTCTTGTTTACACGTTCCACACCATTTTCTATACTGTAGGTACATTATCGAACAACTAACATCGACACGGAATAAATGTGTAGCTCTGTTATGTATAATATACGAAACATAAAATGTTCAAGTACATTTTGTTACCTTACAGTAAGATAATTTGATATTATCTCTATAAAAAAATTTTCAAAAGAACTATCAACTTATACAAACTATATAGAAATATAAAACAGTCTATTAAATTCATCGAAGCATAATACAGCCTAAATGCTCGTAGCACGGTTTTCATTAAAACAGAGGTTAAATAATTAATTACACTGTACATCTATTTCACTTCAAAATAGTCGATGGAGCCTAACACTTTGAATCTGGCACATACATCTTTGGATTAATGTGTAAAAATATAATTAAATATAGAGACATTTAAGTATAATATGTAATAAATTAGGAAGATCGATTAATCAGACTTAGCAGAAGTAGAAGATGTTGCAGAATGCAATGATTTATTTCCCTTTAGCGCTTGCCTTTCCTTCAGATCGATTATGCTCAAATTAATACATGCCACGTATCCGTGTAACAATGAAATACCAGCTTTAATAATTGCTATAGGTGCGGAAATGTACATGATCAACCTGAATAAACTTATGCCAGCCACTGAAATCAAAATTCGTATTACTTGTCATATTTCAAAAAAACTTCAATGCTAATAATTGTATAGAAAATAAAAAATAACTTACAAATAGGTCCTTCCGTAAAGTAAACCAGATACAATGCGGCGTAGAATGCTTCGTTTCCAGCACACATAAAAAATAAAACTGTACGATTTGTGTAGTACACGTTCATAATTGGGTTTTCAGACATGTCGATAAATTTATGACTGGTTTTTCCTTGTAAAAGCGAGCTATAATATATAATTATGCGATAAGGAAATATTTGTTCGTGTATGCTCTTATATAAAAGCTTTGATAAATACATTTACATATTAAAATTTGACCTTACGCGTGAATGTATATCCAATGGCAAGCAATATCGATCGCCATACTTAATTGAAACCAAAATGTGTACGGCGGATAAAGTACGCATAGCGCGGCTAATAAACACATGGTACCAACACGATCGGTCAATTGATCTAGTATAGCTCCAAATTTGGTACCTTGATTAAAATATCTAGCTGCATGACCATCCACTGCATCCAGTAACGCGCTAATTATATAGCACCATGATGCAATAACATGGTTGCTTGGCATAAAATAAAAAGATACCAGAGCCAGAATCACTCTCCCGTAGCCTGTTAACATTACATTGTTATTTATATAGAATAATTGTGTTGATAATAATTTTATACTTATTTATTTAGACATCTATGCTCTTGGTTATCAGATCGCCTTTAGTTTGTTCCATATTTTCTTCAATATTTCTACTATATTCAATTAAATTTCTAGTAATCTTATCATTTTATAGAAGCATAGTCTAACGCTTTCCATACTCTAAACATGCTAGCGTGTTATATAAAAGACTTGATCCATAAGTTGGTAAACGTCTATACGTATCGGTATGGGAAGTCTTTGAAATGCTGCTGTTCCTCTTTTATCTTATCGCGCTCTATATTTAAACCGCTAATCAAGAAATAAATTATAAACATTTAAACAATTTTCAGACATGTACTAGCGAATATAAATTGTACATGCTATAAAATCGTAAACAGTATAACATTATTTAGTTCCTACAATTACTTTAGTTTGACAAATATCCACATTAGTTTTTTGTATATAACAATCGTACAACTAAATACAGATTCTTGTTGAAATATATATGGAAGTATTCAATATTTACTTACCGATAATGTTAGGCACGAACAAGAAAACATTATCCGTCTCCAACATTTTGCCGCCTTCAAATATCTATCACTCTTCGAGAAATGTATTTACAACACAACCTGTTATCTGCAAATTGAATGTAAAGATCTGTCATCTGAAATCGTTCGTGCCAAATAATGCGTATTGCTTTTAACTTACAAACTTGACAATCGCCCCACTGCTTTTCGCGTTCCGCTCTCTTCTGTTTAATCTAAACGACTGTAAAGAAGTACAATGTAACAATGGTAACAACATATAACGTCAATGAAACGAGTAGAATTGACGATTATATCGTATCGCAGTTTCGAGTTCGAGATATATCGATCATGGTGACGCACGTAGCAGTCGCACAACTAACAGTATCGTATCAATGAAAATTTTTACGAAATCTAATAACTATATTTTTCTTTTAACAGAACCACAGTAGATATTATAACAATTTTTCTTTAGAAAGAAAAATAGTTCGCATACTTGTATATTGGTATTAAAAGCAAAAATTCTAGTTGAATAAATCTGCAATTACGTGATTAAATCTTAATGTATGAATCCATTTAGTACATATTTCTAACGACGTATGCGAAATATCAGCCGTAGTTACTTGATTAAAGTTCTCAATCCTCGCTATGTACTATGAATAGAAATTCATAGTCGTGACATGTGGCGTGGCTTGTAAATCAAAAGTTCAGCGATCGAGTACCCCCGTTAACGTAAACTTTTTTTTCTTTTTTCTTCTCTTCCTTATTGCGGTGATGCTGCGCGCACAATTCAAGATGATAGTTTACAAGTTTCTTTTTATAATTTACTGGATTTGTTGGTAGCGCTCCCTATTTACGTTCCATTTCCTTAGTTCTGTATATAAAAATATGAATTTGCATAAAAATTCCCAGTTCGTTTATCACAATAAAATTATAGAAAAAGAGAAAAAAGAAAAAAATTGTTGTGTCAACAACCGGGATTCGATCGCTGAACCTCCGACTTGCAAGCCACGGCACATATTGCGGTTTCTACGACTATGTATCTACATACATACATATATTCATAGTAAATATCATGGTAAACTATTTTTACAACTATCGAGTAACTATGGCTAATATTTCATTAGATAAATATCATTGGAAATATATATTCTATCGTCCTGCGAAAGATCGTTAAAATCGAAGTGGTACAGTTGGGGTCCTTCCCTTGTTAGCTACGCTCCTGCAGCCAGACGACATTTTCGGAGGCTAAACGATTGGTCCGCCGTTTCTCTGCGCAAAAGCGATCGTTTATTGTGTCGCGAGAAAACTATCTGTTCAGATTTACGTCAGTTTTCCTGTTACATCTTTCCGATGTGATGAACTAAGAGTAATTTCCATGAAACACTAGTGAAATCAAGTAAACTGTTTTAGTGTCAAAGTTGATTAACTGTACGGTCACATTCGGACAGAGTGCTGTGAAGTTTTGGGTGGGCTACTTTTTTTCAATTGATTGCAGTTCGCATTGTATTTGAAATAAATCCTGATGAGAGATACCTTTTGTTCGCTACCGTATAAAATATTTCTCTGCAGAACTGTATCGAAGGTTTCTGTGTTATTGTGTGAAAGTGTACAGGCAGAAGTACCATTATGCGATCGATAATTCACCGACGATTTTGGAATACGCTCCAATGATCCGATCACAGTACTTGTGGCTCCATGAAACGTTCCTATTTGTCAGTGAAATGTTTCAAAAGTGCTTATAGTGTCTTCCAAAATCCATGTACAGCGGAACAGTGATACAAACGAAGTATATACTTTCCAGTGTCTATACGAGCAATGCCAGAAACATGGTTACTGTTTTGTACAAATATGTTTTCGCGTCTTCCGTCCGTGCACGGTTCGAACAACGCTACTAGTACATTGCATTTAGTGTAAAAAAAATAATAAAATTTTATGTAGAAGCATACGTGAAAAAATGTGCATTTTAATATCGACAGCGGCCATTTTGAATTTATGAGTGCTGCGAACTACGCCGATTATCAAACTCACTTTATATCTCCAAAATTGGACTTTCTTCGACATCTGTCCAAGAATTGTAAAGGCCTGCAACACTAATTTCAAATGTCAGCAGAAAACGTCCACAGTTTCTTATTTTCGAAATGAAATCTTGTCGAGTGGTATAGAAAACATTCCAATTTGGTTTTGTTATGTGGTTTTATGTAAATTCGTGACTATATTCTCGATATAAACTGTATTATAACTGTAGTCGAACTTGATTCCAGAAAAGAATAATTCAATCAAATAATACATTTCAAAAGAAACATGTTGAAATTATGCAGTCTAGTGTTCCTTCTTTATAATAAAGAAATAAACAATTTTCTGTTACAAGTATATCAATAGTAAAACAGAATAATAGTAGTCGAAATTGCTGGTTTTATGATTTTCGATTTCTTTCCGATAAAAGTCTTGCGTTAACGCAATAAATGTATTTCGATCTACAAGAGGTCTAAAGTAATATGTAGAATTTTGATTTGATGGAACATAGAAGGTGCTTTATCGGCAGCTGTGGTCGTAGCTGCCAAGACAAGTCAATCCGAAATAACCTCAACAACGAACGATTATTGATATCAAGAAATAAAAAATGTTTCGTACATTCGAATCCGACATACAATAATGAAAATTTCTAATCGAATTCGATGCTCGCTACACCAATTGAAAGAAAAGGATCATCAAAATACGCCGGTTAATCCGACTGAACGACAGTCACGACACTACATAGCTAGTGGACGGTGCCATTTTTGTCACCTTCGCATCGCGCATGGTACGCGCGTAAAGACAAGAAGATTTTCAATTGAATCTTTCTAATTATCCCAAGATAATTCGTACTATTTGAGTGCATGGTTCTACAAGCTAAATCAAACATAATGAGTTCGTGATCGGTTGATCCGATCAATAATTTTAACCTGACGCGTGACATTGGTATATACAGTGAAAAATACTTGCGCCTATTCGAAGGAACACAAAAGAGATCACAGAACCTCGCATGATATGATATGCGAAAATTTCAAGTCATTTTCCGTGATTAATCGGATCGGGTCGTTGGACCTTGAAAATACCAAAGAGCAACGATGAAAAAGCTATGAGTACAGCGGACACAGCGCTGTCAATTTCGATCAAGATGGCCTCAGGGCCGGAACATCGTCAGGAACCGGTAGCGCCCGATAAAACTGTTGAAAACTGTCGTGGTGAAATTTCTACCGAAAGAGATGTTGAAAATTTAGTGGTAGGTGTTGAGACTGTTAGTAGCCTGAGTTTAAGTGGAGAAAGTGCTTCGACAAATATTGATACAAGTTTAGATCCGACGAGTCAAAGTACGCCAACTTCTGCTACCTTCGATAACAAGCAGGTGAGTTATATATTTAGAAAATTATTTGATCGATGAATTAACCATTTTTGGGATGATTGCGCAAAGCTCTTATTTTTGTATAAGACATTTCAGAAGTATATACGATCAAAGTTTCTCTAGGTTTCAAGTTATTACCTGTACGTCGACGAATAAAGTGACGCTTTAAAAGAAAGATCTTGAAATACTTATATTTTATATCGTACATAAATTGAAATCAATAATTTTACACGAAATCTAAAAATCTACTTTTAACGAATATGAAAATTTTAACATTGTTTTTCTTAATTATGCGATACTTCCTTCCCAGCACATTTATAAGATAACGAAAAGTATGTTCGATGTGTGTCTACTGCACTTAAACGTAGCATGTACAATATACATATTGCGACTCAGCTCATAGTCTGTGTTTTACTTGCGACGACGCAAGGAAGCTACAAATTAAATATATATGTATTGCATTATTTAGTCGACCTTCTATGTATATAGCTATGCGATCTCTAACAATTTCCAGAAATATTTAAAGATTTACAGTTAACAAATATAATAAACTAACTACATAAATCACGCCGAAGATGATATTAAATTACAATCGTTAAGACTACAACAATACGCTTAAGAAAGATATCTAGATATAAGCAAGTAAGTAACAGTTTCTCCTAAAGAACTCCTGAAAAAAATCATCATGGAATTAGAAAAATTCGTATACATGGCAGAAACTAAGAATATATGTAAGATAAGGATGTTGAGAAGCTAAAGCGATACGCGTTTAAAAAGATTTGATAGGATATAAAATCCATTATAGATTTGTACAAATGAAACATAGTTTATAAAAGTTTGTCATCTTCTATATGAATTGAAATTATTCTATTATTTTCATTGAACGTATAACGTAGAAACATTTTTTCGATTATTGTTTGCTCGATTACTGGAAATATTTTATAGAAAAATTTCAACGAGACTTGCGTATTCTATTCGTTCCACGTTGTAGCTGTTGAAGTTGAAATGTATTTGTAAAACTCGGGCAATCTCGGCATACAATTGACAAAGCATAACGAACGGGGCTATCGGGATCGGGATCGGGATCGGGATCGGGATCGGGAGACCCCTGCTTATTACGGTCCTGGAATGGCCGTGCTCTCAATGTAATGGCGGCGGCCATGCTGAGAAGAGCGCGCCGCACCCGCTCGTCATAATAGCATTTAAATCAACGGCATATTCTTGACACTGCCGATATTATTTCTTCTAAACAGTGATAGTATATCGTCGGCTACGATTATCGTGTACTGAAATGCGCAAAATCTCTACGTAACGGTGCTATACTGCGGGACTGCAGTTCGATGGAGCAGAGACGACTGCAGCCGACCCAGGTGCCCTCTAAAAATATAAATTCCGTGCCGGCACTGCCCAGCAGATTTTTCCTTCGTCCGTAAGTCACCCCGGTATCTCCTCGTGTCTCAATTAGCTAATCACGACCCCCTATCGATCTCTGGACAAGCCCAAATTCATTCTTGGTGTGTGTCCTATTTTAATTTACAAGCAGAGGTAAACTCCGTGTTGGCTATCCTTTTCGAATTTCCAAGGACTTTCGAGTATTCATTAACAGCATAGTCTGAATCTTCGAAAATGATTGGTTTGTATTGTTCGTACGAAAAACCAAGTATTTTTTTCGTTCAGGGGCATGTTACTCAACAGTACGAGACGAATGATAAATTTCTTTCCCTTCTTTCTTTTTTAAAAAGAACGATAACAGTTTATCGTTACCCATGTACGAAAATGTATAGTACTTCGGTTTGTATGTACGACAATTCACGGTCAATAAGTTCGGAAAGGTTTGTTATCTCTATAAAAACGGCACACTCTCGGAGAAATCGTAATCGTTTTTATTTAGCATTTACATGTAGCTCTCGGTAAAGTTCCTTCCTATTTAGTAAATGCGTTTTTTCGATGACGTTCGTGTGCTGTTTTAAAAGAAGAAAGGAAAACTTTGTGCTAGTCAATTACTTTGACTTTTTTCTTTTTTTTTATACGGGTAGCCATTCTGATCAAATATTTTCCTTTGAATGAAGCTAATCAGGTTACCGTGAGACAGAGTTGGTCGAATTATTTAAAAATAAATGACACGTCCTACATGAATTTTTATAATATTTTCTTCTTTGTTTATAACCTTCGGAGAAAAAAAATATATCTTTCGTTACAATATTTATGCTGTACTTTGTAAGTAGACAAATTAACGCCCATGAACCAACAATTTTTACTGTTATATAAACAGCTATGTATATATTTCGATAAAGTAATATATATATATATATATATTTTTTATATTTATGCCATTACCACATATCAATTTGATGTAAATGGTAATGAAATTTAGAACATGCACACATTTTTATTAGAGACAAATATATTTTATGGTTAATTGTTTTTATGAGAACTGTGCTAATTAACATCAACAAAATGCTACATATGTACATATGTACAAAGTATTGTATTAATCGTGATAATAGCGTGTATCATTTATACCAATATACCTTTCTTTTCTATGCTGTATCTATTTTCAATAAGTGATTTACAAAATCCAATAAGTGAAACCTTAAATTCTCTTTCTCGATCTATCTATATCCATGCTTATCTGTTTAGTGGACTAGTTTATACCATGGTGTAGAATATAATTAATAATATTGAAATACAACAAAATAAATAAATTTATTATTTTACTATTATTTGCAAAATCTTGCGGTAATCAAATTATATGGTGCTACAAACTGCGTATAATATTTGTGATATTATAAATTGATGCCAGACAATGCACAGACAAATTTTAACCAATGTAACAGATTTTAACCAATGTAAAAATGATATTGATCAGAAATGAATGTACATGCTTTGGCGTTAATCTTTTTGTTCCTGACATGTCTTTAAATGTATTTCCACATACGGTTTACTGCTAAAGTTTGGATTGGTCTGTTGGCATACTTTCCATATTTGAATCTAGATTGCAAAACAAGTTCTTCCACTGTGTATAGGTTACAAACAAAATGTTCACAAATGTATTGCATAGTACAAGGTTATGGTAGACAGATATAGAATTGTTAGAATGATCTCTATTGTTTGTATGTGTATTTCTACAAAATAATGTTTTTCATGTGTAACGTACATGCATTTAACGCCAAGATATATAATATTGTCAATTCATCGTATGCTTATATAATACTTCTCGTTCAATAAGAACACTGACTTATTCTATCGAAATGATCAGACTATTATTTTCTTTTTATGTATAAATGAATTCGACGCGTAGATATGTTTACTATTAATTTTTAATATTCAGCGGATATTAATATTTTTGTGATTTATTTTAATTTTCAGGAAGAACCAGCTACTTTATCCACATTAAATGAAGGCGAACTACGCGCGCTATTAGACGAGGCCATAACTTATAAGTGTCCCAAAGATCGTGAAGGAAAATCGAGTCTTTTTAAAGTGAGTATACTAGTAGTACTATTCCAGCGTATTATGGTATTTTCCGAACAATAGTAGACTAACGATCACTTTTTATAGGAGTTATTGCAAGAAGCAGAAGCCGACGAGACCGAGGAAGGCCGTAGGATAATAACAAATTCACGATGTTTGCCCGGTTCAAATCGTAGAAGACATAAACGAGATTCTGTATCCGAAAGGCTCACGCACGGAGGATCATTGCAAAATTTGGCACAACCTATTGCGTCGGAATTTGATAGTTTCGCTTATTTGGCATCCGGTTCCAGTCACACCTACGGAGGAAGTAGAAGAAAAAATAAAAAATATACAGGTTCCAGCGTTTCTGCTAGACAGAGAGAAGGAGGTTCATTACCTTCGAATGTAAATGCGTCGCATAGTTTGGCTTCGTTGGCTAATCTAGACTTACTATTTGATAAAAAGGTATGGATTTTGTGATATTTCATATTGATTGTACAATGCAACGCTCGAATGAATTTTTCTTTGTTAATTTAAAAATTTAGTATTTGATGCGAAAATATTACATATTAAAAAAGTACAAGTTTAGATTGTACAGACGTGATTTTTTAAATAATACTTATAAATTCTTATACACACCGCTTCAAATAGACATGCACAGGGCTCGTTCGCTCGATTCGCTCGATTCGCTCGATTCGCTCGATTCGCTCGATTCGCTTTCCTTGTGTTCTCACGCTAATGCATAAGACGGTCTTATTGCATTTGACCAGTTGAAAGTCACTGCACAAATATGATCTTATTGCATTTTTGTGAGTACAAAAGAAAAACTCGAGTAACTTGTGTGTATTATAGAAGAATAGTTCATAGAAAAACTATGCCTGGACTGTACGATTCAATTTATGCTCTCTTCTTTTTTTTTGTTGAACTATAAAGAAGGGTTTCTGCGAAGAAAAAACAGTATATGACTGGACCAATAAAGAAAAATCGAAATCTTTAGACAAGCCATCGTATACAATTACAAAAAAGGAGGAGAAAGAAAAAGACAAAAAAGATACAAAAAAAGATTTCTGTGAATCCGAGCCTGACGCGCGTGAAAAGAGAGGTAACAAGGGGAAACAGGGGACAAATGAAATGCTCGAGTCAGACAATCCACCACCAGAGTATAAGTCAGATTACATGGTGATCGACTTGGGTGATGCTGAGGTAAATATCTTGTATTAAATATAATCCATTAAATTGATGAAAGATGCAGAAATACTAGAGGGGTGCGAGAACCCGAAAATGTCGGCTAGCCGATGGTCGGCGGGAAAGCATTTCGATCTTGAATTAAATTCTCGACCCAACGTTTTCGAGTTCTCGCACACCTATAAGAAATACAAACGAAGATGTGACGTATGTTTTTTTTAGGTGGGTACTTTTAGCGAAAGAAATGTGGGATCCACAATAAGTGGGGTTCAAAGACCTCACTCTCTGGATACAGAAATTGATGATGGAATTGAAATGAAAATCATTGAACCACGTAGACCTCAATATATATCACGTACTACTTTTGATATAGCTCAGACACCTGTGGATACTACTATAGATTTCTCCCTCCGCGAGCATAGCGGAAAACAAGATAAATCAAAAATATCTGTTAACGGTACAGAGGTAACCGGAGCCCTCTCGTTTCAAACTTTTAATACTGTGAAATGTGGTATTGGTGGAACCTCGAATAGTTCTACCGCTAGTCAGGGTAAAGTTCCAAGTTTAGTTCCAAGTTTATGCTCCGTGATGTCTGCGTCCTTGCAAACACAGAATATCACAATGGGTAAGCGATATACGAATTTGATTTGCAATTAATAATAATTGAATTGATCTGAATAGAAAAATGAGATAAGATAGGAACGTAGAAATTTGATTAGTACGATATATAATCGATGGTAGAGTAGATATTGTATATTTACTTCGACTAGGAGAATAAAGATTCCCTACAGCGAGGAATATGATAGAATGACATCGTGTTTGGTTCGATTGTATAGTAAGTTAAAATTTGGAAAATTTTGCACAGAAGGTTCTAGGTACACAGCTCATACCACGGCATCTGGAGAGAAAAAATCGTTGGATGAAAATGGCAACGCGGTGCAAAATTACAATGGAGAGCGTAAGAAGCCTAGAAGAAACCACACACGGGAACTGAACGTTATCGTATACAACGCCGAGAACGTTGAAGGTCATCGAAACGACGAAGACATCGATACTTTAATTAACTTTATTGAGAATAAAGAATCTAAAAGCAAAAAAAGCAAACCAGGCAATCCGGTAAGAGTAAAAACTAGCTCTGGAGCGAAGCCAAGGAGTAGAGAAAAAGATACTAAAAGAGAACAGTTGCCTGCCAAGTTACAGAAATCGAATTCGCTCGAAGAAATATCGAAGACGAAACTTGAAGATCTTACGACAGAAAAAAGTGTCAGTTCTAGCGGTGCCAGTAGCCTGTCGAGTCAGCAAGGTGAGTACATAGCTGAACATAGCAAGAACGATAACCGTCTTCTACGAAATCATTTGAAATCATTTGAAATACATATATGTTTTGTCGGTTTCTAGGCACAATTAATGTCACTCTACGTCGTGCGAAACAAAGAAGCACGGGAGACACTGCTATCGATAGTCGCGGTGATAGACGATCCTGGGGAACCGAAGAAGGTCAGTCTATATATTGCAATGATACCGGAGATGATTATGGTAGTCGTCGAAACTCCAATAAAAAAATCAATCCAGAGTCCGAACACGAAACAGAATTTCTGGTTGTCACGAAAAAGAAGAAGAGTAAAAAGCAGAGGAGAAGTTCCAGCGGTAGTAGAGCACAGAATTTAACGACGACCGGATCGTATCTTCAGAACTCCAGAGGATTTTCTAACGAATACAGAACGCCTCTTTCTCCTGAACTTAGAAGAAAATCGGCAAGTAGTATGCCGCCAAGGTAATTAATAACGTTGTCTTTCAGCGGTTTAAACCGATCAAATGAAATTATTGTTCGCGCGCAATGCTGGCCGAATCGAACAAGACTTATAAAATACTTACTGTTTACAGTGACAAATCGGACAGCAGCGACACAGACTCTGTCCATTCGTTGCCAGTCACATCGAATACGTCCAAACACAACTTATCGAAAGTAGCTACCTCGTCGGGCGGTACGCCGCAGGCAAGTTACGCAGACATAGCTCGTATGGCAACCATCAATATGACTCATAGTTCGGTATTAAATATATCTTCGATTGTCCCGAGTATGTTGAACACATCTTCGTGGCCTACCGTGCCACCGAAAACGCCCTCGGAACCAGACAAAATTCCTCAGGACTATTATCCAAGCTTAGACGAGTTGCAACACTCGGACAGAAAAACGAAGCAGCATAATTTCACTCACACAAATCATATTCTGAACCTTACTTTCGACAAATCACCTTCGCCGACTTTGTTGTCGAAGATGAAGAGTTCGACAGAAAGGAAAAAAGCGGAAGCTCAGGAAGAAGCTTTCAGCAAAAATATTCAAGTAATCAAATATGTGCAAGATATCGAGAAAATGCAAAATCTAACACAACAAGAACAGAAGCATGCAAGTTCTGTTGTCAATCACGGCACGAATTCGAGCGAGATTTCGGTGTCTAATCCGCTACAACAAAAGCTTAATAACGTGGTTACAAATTGTAATTTGGACTCTGACAACAGTCATTCGAATTGCAACCTTGTTAATAACAAAGATCCAATTTCAAACGCGAAGTGTAATAATCCTCGATCGCGTCGAGGATATTCTCAAACTATTCAGAGTGTGCAGAGTCAAGCGCACGACGATCAGCATTTAAAAAAAACTACATATGTACAACACCACGATGAGAATTTGAAAAAACTACATAGTACAGAAAGTTCCAGTACACACTCTGAGAATAAAAATACTTCGGGAACAGGTTCGTTCGACGACGGTGAGACGATCAAAATAAAAGCGAACACGCAAAACAGTCCGAAATCGCCTCAAGAAGGACAACTTGCCGATTCGGACAGCACAAAATTGGCGAGAAATGAGAAAATCACGAAAGTTACGAGAGAACAGAATACCAATGTGAAACAGGAGTCCGTTAAATCGGGAAATCCGCATTCCGTAAATTTAAAACAAGATCAACACGACGATCAATGTTTGAAGACCGAGTCGCAGCAAACGTCTAATAAACAAAGAGCATCGAGACCCGCGGTGATATTGTTGGATGAAAGTTCGTCCGATATCACCAAGAGCACCGACCTGCCGACGGAACTTAGATTTGGTTTCGAAATAAACGAACAACTCTTACTATCCGAAGATTCTACGATCGACGATACCTCAACTGCCAGTTCAGTTTTTCCATCTGTAGTTCCGTCACTTATCAACAAACCACCTTCAAATTTCGATAGATACCCTCCACCGATGTTCGAAAGGCATATGAAATGTGATAAATTTACACCTAATTTCATGCAACCAAATACTCATATGACGCAACAACCTATGCACCCAGTGATAATGCAACGGTTACCGTGCATGGGGTACCCTCCCAGATTTCCACCGCCCACGTGTCTGCCACCGCCCCCTACACCTCCTCCGGGCATAATGGAGAAATATCATCAGCCCAAGGAAGATTTTTCTATGTTGTACGTAGCTCCCGAGGAAGACGTTAATATACAAACATACAATCACGATAAAATTGTTTCATTTGTTGGTTTAGGTGAGTGTCTACAATATTTTCATATTCTATTTAAAAGTGAACTCAAACTGTTTTTCTTGCATTAAAAAATATATTTTACTTTTTCCTCTGTTGTTGTAGCATGGGATGCTGTTATGAGAGAAATGCCATTAACTGCAAGTGGTCGTATTCAGTTCTATAGTGGTCAGTGAAATGAGCACTAAAATTCTGGAATGAATAATATAATAATGTTTTTATATTGCAAGATTGCATCTGTTGCATTATTGCCTACTAAAAAATATAGACCGCCGGAAGAGTCTGTTTACCGATGTGAAAACCGAACACATGTACGTGAATGCAAGAAACGTGATCGAACGTTTACCAAAATGTTATAAAAACTTTTGGTATCGATCAAAGTGAAACAAGCTGTGCTAATTAAAGTCAAATCTTCAGTGATAATTCTGTAAAGCCCATCGGTGCAAAATGTGCCTCGAAAAATAGTGTACATAATAGTCAATCACCATAAAAAGGCAATGCTTAGAAATTGTATGTTCTACCGTTGTACATAGTATTGAAATTACAAATACCATTGAAGAGGTAACAACGTCAAAGTTTCAGTATTGACATCTATAATATTTCAGTGAAAATCTCGGATCTGGAAAGAGAGAGAGAGTGTCTCTAATATCACGTGAAATAATGATATTTCACGGTTTCTGACACACACACACACACACACACACACACACACACACACACAAGCACAAAAAACTAAAATTCCCTTGTAAAAATAAATGGTGAGAATCGTACACGTGCAGAATGCTTCGTATAAACATTTGGAAAGTGAACGGAAAAGAATAAAACACAGAGATAACTATTTAAGAAAGATGAAATTAACTAAAACGTGATTGCCGTGATGCAGATTCTTGAAAAACTGCATGTGCTGTGACAGTGGTTTATGCTGATGCCTTTGAAATAACACATACACCTTAGAAACCATTGTAATAAATTCTATGAATAGTTGAAAGGAGCCTGTTATGTTAACTATGCCAAATTGGGGTCATCTGTCGACAAAATATTGCTGACAAAACGTTACCAACAATCGTGAAGAGCCTGCAAGCTGAAATGATCTTAAAGAACGATAGCTTGAAAACAGGGATTGTTGTATCGGTCGGCGAGTCTTCGTCGAATCTTTAGGATGCTTGAAATGGAAATAATGGTTGCTAGATTAAACAGAACTTTTATTCGAGATAGCTTAAAAGAAACGCGAAGGAAGCTACAAAGTTGTGGAAAGTGTAACAAACAAACAAAAAGAAAAAAAGTAAAGGATGGTGTGTGTAAGCGTGACATTGAACACGTGTAAAATATTCAAAATAGTTCGATCGACTCGTAACTTTACGGAGTGGTTAATTCTTCCAGCTGCAACCGATAATAGCTTAAGAAATTTAAAGAAAGAAAAAGAAACGTGAAAGAATCATAAAAACTGATTTTTGCAAAAAATGTTGCGCTCAAGGTCATAAACTGAATAGAGGCAGTGAGAAAGAGTGCGAATGTGTCAAAAACGTTAAATTTTTACACAGACTCGCTTATTTAACGAATAATTAATTATTAATTATTGGTAATGATAATTATAATAAAATACTTGCTTGTGATCATAAAGTATGACAGTGTGTGAATGCATGTAGTTCATGTAGATACTTTTCTACTAGCTGATGTTCAATTTGGTTTTGTGAACTTCTGTTTCAAATTCTTCAATGGAATCTTTAATGGAACTGTGTTATACCCCGAGGTAAGCAACTAAATACACTTTGCGGTCGGTATTCATCTACAGATAGAAGAGAATAAAAAGAAAGGCTTAAAGATACGAGTTAATCAAAAGAGTGAATTTAACATAATTCTTTTTAAAGTGATTCTATTTGTTAACATAGGTTGTCTATCGCTGATACATATTTCATTTTTTCAATAGGCAAACGAAAAAATCAGACAAAGATAAATTTAAATTGTAGTTTTTGATTCAAACATCTTCAGCAAGGAACGCATGAGAAAGTGCATGGAAGCTTGTCATTATCAAAGGTAACGATAAACAAATTAACACTGACAAGTTTCATATAAAAGAATAAAAGTGTGTTTGATTATTATTATTATCATTATTATCATTATTATTATTATTATTATTATTATTGCTACTACTACTATTACTACTACTACTACATTATATTACATTACTATTATTATTATTATTATTATTAATGAGAAGTTAATCGTTATTAACAAATTAAAATTGGCGATTTTTGTTATGGCTTTTTTTCGAACGATATCAAAATTACGTATGAAGAAAAAAATAAACGAACTTTGTTGATACATTACTTTTTCTCCAGTAATAAACCAATAGTACAGCTGGGGGTACGGCTTTCAGATGAGTAATAAATTAAGATATGTCATGTATAAAGAAAGAGATATCAATGCATATTTACATTTACGAATATGCCTCGAAGAGAACGTCATTCCGTAAATCCGTCATTCTTGAACGAAACTTGGACATTTTTTTAGTAACATTTCAATGATATGATACGACACTGTGATCGCGATCACTGTCCAACTTTGTATTAAAACATTTCCAACTGGAGAAATATTAATTATTATTATTATGGTCTGTTTTTACGAGAAGAAGAATCGCAAGGTGCATCAATATTGTAGTACGAATCTTTTTTTTTCGCAAAAAACGGGTTACACTGAAAATAAGACGTTACAGACCAATGATGCATTAAAATATGCTTTTACAGTCATATATTTTTTCATTTTACATTATACACATTATACATTCTACCATTATATACTTTTATAATTTAGTATTAGGTGTTCAACGATAAAGATCTTTTTTTTTCTAATCGGTGAGAGTATGTCTCCGAGTACAGGCTAATCTGCGTAAGCGCTTTCACGAATATTATTACTGGCTAAGTCAATTTTTAATTGCGAGACCTTGCTATTACATCGTACAGCAATTTTATCATTATTTTAAGTGGATGACTTTCCTTCGGGGTATCTTCGTACGGTGTGCGGAAACTATTCAAAAGTCAGGTGCTCCATCGGCTTAAAAGTAAAAGCGCGCAGTGTCGGCTTGCGCCATTGACCGGTTCAAATGGCCAGGTACTAAGTTTTTCGCAGAGAGCGTAGCACAGAAGTACTTGAAGAAAATAGGACCATAAATTGTATATCGTAATATGCGTTGAATGGCAGCTATGCTGAAACAATGTCGTATATCGCGGGGTATGAGATGTATCCCTTTCTGTTTTCTTAATAAACAAAAGAAAAAGAGATAACGATTTAAAAAACCATGCAAAACGATAACACACTTATTCATTTCTGCGGTTGAAAAGGAGAAAGATGTAATAATACTCGATCGATTTGGAAACTTCTATTGTTCAAAGTACATATTATCTTCTTTTCACGTTGCGCGACGCCGCTTTAAATTCGAGTGACAAAGAAACACACGCTAATTCTGTTCAGCAGCAGGCTATTTGCATTTACCTATCAACTATTTGTGGCCTGTATCGTAACATAAAACAATATATGTTTGTTCCTCATCGCGGCCACAAAATCCAAATTTTCATGGCGTGGGAGCTTCTTCTTTTTTCTCATAACAGTTAATGGAAAACGAACGCATCGTTCCCGTACATCTGCTTCTCAGCTACGAATTAACGCATATAGATTCGTTTTGAATTGTTGAAACGTCACCGACTGTAAATTAATTTTGACCGTAGTTGATGTTATTCCCTGTCTTGAATTGTTACTTGTGAATACGTAATCAATGCAACATATTGACAGCGAGCGTTCATTATGGAAATGCGTGAAGAACTTTTATCATTTTCATTGTTATAATTCAGTTACTTTGTACAATCCGGATAAATACCGCCTAATGTAATATGCTTGAAGCTATGGTGAAAACCAAAAAAAAAAGAAATAACGATCGTGCGTGTTGTGTAATTATTCTAACTGCGGGAGAGCTGTTTAAATGTTTCTGAGGGCTGATTAATTTCTTTCGATTCCACCAGTTCAATTTACCCGGTTCCATACTCAGCCAAAGAAATGTTTATCTATATTCGATAACGATTGCTCGAGGCAATATTCAATTATCGGCGCGGGCACGTCAATAGTGTTAAAAAGACAAACAAACAAACAAATAAAAAAAAAGAAGTTGCATGAAACGGAGTCGAAAGGGGGAAAAAGGTGAGAAACGAAGAGTAATAACAATTGAGAGAGGCAAACAGTGTCCGACGATCTCAGTGTTAGCCTTGTATCACTGTACAATTTGTTATTCAGTGTAAGACGGTTTTTCTGTGCTGTATATACATATATTAATAACGATTATTAACGATTAACAATTACAATGAAGCTATTCGATTACCTATTATTGTATCACTATTATTATTATTATTAAATATCAACTATACAGAGAAAGCAGAAACTATCGGATTGTTTCACGTTAAATCGATCGCTATATGTACGCTGCGATGTCAGGGACATTTCAATGTGAAACATGGAAACTTCGGAAACTCAATATTTCTACTTGACTAAACATTTCATTACAATTTTTACATTGAAAAACATTTTTCGAATTCCTGTAAAAGCTTATATAGGCTACGACTTTGAAAATAGAAAGGAAATTATGCGAATGAAACGATACAAATTTTCCGACCATCTCGGTGTGCAAAATGATCGATTCAATGCGAAACAGTCTCATCGCAAGTGACTGTGCATGTAAAAGAATAAAGAGGAAAAAGAATATGTTGCGTGTATGGTAAAGGCTGTGCTGCCCAGCTGAAAACGAAAGATTAACAAAAACAAAAAAAGAAAGCAATGAAAAAGGACAGAGAGAGAGAGAGAGAGTGAGAGAGAGAGGATTTTGTTGCCAACGTTTAATGTGTTGCCAAAGTTTTCCCCCCTTAGTGGGCATAAAAGCACAGTATAAAGTAATATTCGAGTTCCTCTTTTGTATTTCGTTTTCATTTTGTTTACTTGCTCGTCGAGATTTGGCTCGTTGGATGACTCGATTTTCCTTTTGTGGGAAGGGAGGAGGGTGGTGGATGGTTGTTTCTTTTTTCAAGAACGACTCGCTTATTCATGCGTTTCTTTTCTCTCTTTAGCAGGAATGTACGCACTCGTTTGCTGAAATGTTTATAATGGTTAGAACGTAGACGAAAAAGAAGCATTGTGATAATATACAAACGTAGCGATTATTGTTTTCAATCGATTAAAGCCGGAACAATGCCTTCGAATATTACTTGCATACTGTTACTAGCCGGTGATGCGTATTCGGACGATAAATCGCTGCGCATATATGTACGTTTATAGTTTAATAAAAAGAAGATGGTGAAGAAGAAGAAGAAGATGAAGAAACGAAAAGCTAGGGGAGGAATGCTTCGTCGAACTGTCGAACAGTTGTTCTTCGCGGCTAGAGTGAACAAGGATCAAAAGCTGAAACCCCGATTTATTCTCAGGATGCGTAAACGCAACGGCCGTCGCTTACTATTTTGTTACTGATAGTACCGAGAACCTCGAATTCATGCAAATCACTATTACGGACCATGGATGTAAAAAGTTATTGCTATGAAATGTGTGTATAAGATGAAAAAGTAAAGCAGCGAAGGGAGATGATAAGTGCGACAATGGTGTAAGTGCGCGAGTGCGAGAAAGCGTGAAAGATCGTGTGCGTGCGAGAATGCTAACTTTGATGCTTCTTCTACAAGTGAGAGATTATATTGTCCTCCTCAATATAATTGTAAAAATGTCGAAAACGAGCGTATAGTATCGCCATTTGGCCTTTATGCTGTTCTAATCTGCGATTTCAAACAAGCTTCGCGCGCGTCGCGGTACCGATACGTTATTTATATATATGTATCTATTTCCTAGGATCTTCGTTTCTTTTCGTTTTTTTCTTCTTTCTTTTCTTTGTTTATCCTTCGACTCGCGCAGGCGTAGACGCGTACACGAGCGACCGATTAAACGATTTAAATAGAAACTCGAATCCGAATGATTTCTATCGATGTCGACTAAGCGTTAACACGACGAACACACGAAGTTCTGCGTTTAGGCCGCATTCACGGTGGCTCCGATATCGAAAAAGAAAAAAGAGACCGATGCGTCGGACATCGGCCGTATCGTCCGATGTCGGAACCACACCGACTCTATTTAGTAAACGCGGTGCATCTGTTTACCGTCGCAGAGGCTAACTATGTGAATAAAACTATGTAAAAGTTCAGCAAAAGCAGGTGCGTCGAGAATATAAGAAAAGAAAAAAAAACAATACGTGTAATAATAACGAGAATCACGTGAAAAAGTGAGAAGCCAAACACCGGTTTTTCTATTTCTTGCACATTGCGTTCGATGGTCACATTTACTCGAATGCTTTCTGTTGGAACTACGAGCGGTTTCCTGTTTTGCACGACTTTCTTTCCTTTCTTTTTTTTTTATTCTGTGCCGCTGAAATACGACCGACTGATTTTCTTTAGATACATTAGAAAAACGAACACTCTTAGAAGAGAAACCGAGGACTAGGTTCGTGTTAGAACAGAATCTTTTGAAGAAATTTCAATGTTAGTCCCTTACGAGTGCGACGATAGGACTGTTATTATTAAGCTGTAGTGTAATTTAAAAACAAACAAAAAACGATTTGTTTTTTTTCTATCACTGCGATACACTCACTATACGACGTATTTATAGTGTCTGTTTTGTTTACGTATCGATAAAAAGTATTTCTATATTTGTCCGTTTGTACGTGAGTTACACGATTAATAAAAAAAAAGAGCAAAAAGAAAGAAAGAAAGACAAAGCATCGATAAAATGTGTAGCATTTCTACGTATCATTTTTTCGCGGAGGAGCTTTTTATCTCCTTCGACAATTCGGGAAACAATTTGCTTATTATCTTTACGTACCAAATCGAACAATTCCATTGGTAACCTTCAATAGACTTTTTATGTATGTATGTATGTATGTATGTATGTATGAACGAATGCATAAATGCGAAGTAGACAATTTTGTGCAGCATAAAAGAGAGAGATAGAGAGAGAAAGATAACGTAAGAGGTTGAAAGAGAAGAGAAGGTGTAAACGGTGATGCGAACGCGTCAAAGTATAATGCGACCGAAAAATAACGTTCACGCTAAGAAGAAGAACGCACGTTGCCATTTGTTGTTACTGGTTATTATTATTATTATTTTCTTTTTGTCTTTCAGTTGGTGTTAAAACGTGTTTCTCTTTAATAATTTTCGTTTCTTTATTCTCTTTAGTTTCTAAGGTACATATTTGTTTTACATCTCGCGTACACATAAAACACAGACACACATCGGCATTTTGTTCTTCATGACTTTTTAACTGTAAAACCGAATTAAAAGGCGTTTTGTGATCGATTATCGACATTAAAGGTCTCGTATTTCTTCTTTTATTGCTATTGCTGTTACTTCTACCTATAAGGATGTACATATATATACATATACAGTGTGGATCCAAACAGTATTCGAACGCCTCCAATTCTTGAGAAATTGTTTCATTATCGACAATTTCTCGAGAATGAGGAATTTAGTGGTCAAATACTTTTTGGAGATGCTGTAGCAGGACTCGAGTTAGGGGAAGATCGCACGAATAAGCGCGAGTATAATCGACTTTTATCATTTCCTCTGAAAATTTCACTGGATAGGCTCCTCGTCAAGGTGTGACCGTCGATCGATTGCTAAAGGGAACATTGTAAATGCCCAATATGAAACATACACATATATTTGATAGACAAGATATTGCGAACTGGTAAAGTTTTGTTGATCGCAAAAGCATTTTCACTCCTCAAAGATCATATCCTTTTCCTAAATATTATCAAATTCTTTACTGTCGGCACTTTATGTGCGTACTAACATGGTACTATAGAGAAACCCGACTACACAAATCTATGGAAATCATGCCATAGAGCGTATCATTTTTCTGAACAAACACTTTTACCGCCAAATACAAAATTTTGTTTAGTGTGGTTTCGGAAAAGAGAGAGAGAAATTGTTCTGATCGATTGCTCCTTATAACATTATTCAATTAAATTAAGAAAAGATACATTATGATTGCTTCGAGACAGACCACGCGCGGTATGGATTCAAATCGAGATCAAGATCGATGATCGATGATCGATGCCGGTGTCGAAAACGTAGGCCGTGGTGGGGACAGTGATGAGATACTTTGCGCTATTTTCGCGCATGCACGAGTTTCACCAAGAACGTATCTATAAATACGTTCTAAGTTAGTGGGGAACTATTACTGGTAGGAAAGTATCAGAAGAGTTCAGAAGTTCATATATTCTATATTGTATGTACATACACATATTAAATTTCAATACAACACACATATGTTATACAGTCATATTTCAAAATCAAATCATAAAAATATTACTTTACTGACGCTAAAATCGTCGCGCATGCGCATAAAAAGCGCACAATATCCTATCACTAATACCACATCACTGATTGGGCATCTTTTTGTCATAGAATACATAGTTTTTAGCTTCTTTATACATTCTGTATACTTTTTATCATTTACCTATTTTCTAATGTAATCTATATGCAAAATGTATTGTTGACCTAGATTTTCATATGCAATTTCTATGGATTTTTCGCTTGTAAAATTATCCATGCATCAACATAGAAACATAGAATATCGTAGCATAGATGGGAAGATGGGAATGTAGTTTTCGAAGTGACTGTCGTGTGGATTTTGTGCAACGTGCAACTGTTTCTCAAGCAAATACCGAACATGATTGTCGTTTATCAATGATTTTGTGAGGAAGTCGGTATCATATTTCTTGTCTCTATCTCTCGCGAATTATTACAAAGAGGTGCTCGTATCTAGTTTTCGTGAATTCGAACACGGTTTCCTTAGTTAACGATGCAGCCAAAAGCAGATTTGACATCACAGTCAGCATGGACGAAGTTGCAAGACTATTTCGATAGTAACCAATCGAAAATTAAAATAAACGATCTTTTTCGACAAGATCCAAAACGCTTTGAAAAATTTAAGTAAGTTTTTATCAGTCCTTACCCGATGACCTTGATACGACCTTCAGAAGGTTATGCATCGGTAGCTAAAATTATGCTATTCCAGTGTTATTTTTATCTGTATTTGTTAGCATAGAGAGATAGAAATAATTTATTCGCATCCCAGTTCATATAAATATAGTATTTTTTCTAATTTTTAAAGCTAAAAACTTGGTCGTTAAATGAAATTTTAATCGAAATCTCGTTAGATCTTTCAGATATTATGATGCGACTACGCTTTTTAATATTTACATTATAAATTAGTTTAGAAATTCCTACTCCAAACGATGGACCGATTTTAGTTGATTACTCCAAGAACCGTCTCACCGAAGAAGCATTTAAACTATTGTTGGATCTAGTATGTAACTTTTGATCGTCCAATGGTAAAGCGAAAAGCAAACGCCGATGATAACGTGTTGCATTAATTTTTAGGTACGTGAATGCAAAGTGGAAAGCGCCAGAGATGCTATGTTCAAAGGAGAAAAGATCAATTTTACCGAAAACAGAGCTGTTTTGCACATTGCGTTACGTAATAGATCAAATAAACCGATATTGGTCGATGGTAAAGATGTTATGCCAGAAGTAAACGCTGTGTTGGAACATATGAAACAGTTCACCAATGAGGTAATTTGAAAATAATGAATGCGTCTTATAGTCTTTTTTTTAAATACGAAGCGAATGTTATATCGATTTATATGCTCTATCGCGTAGGTTCTCTCAAAAAAATGGAAAGGTTTCACCGGTAAACCGATAGAAGATGTTGTTAATATTGGAATAGGAGGTTCGGATTTGGTAAGTAGATACGTAATACGCATCGAAAGAGAAATATTTTTTGGAATAATTTATTGATTTTCGATATACGGATGCAGGGTCCTTTGATGGTCACGGAAGCGCTGAAACCGTATCATATCGGGCCGAGAGTACATTTTGTTAGTAATATAGATGGAACTCATGTAGCCGAAACTCTTAAGAAACTGAATCCCGAGACCACTCTCTTTATCATAGCATCGAAAACATTCACTACTCAGGAAACAATTACAAATGCTACTTCTGCAAAAATATGGTTGTTGGATGCCTTAAAAAATGTAACTAGCAAATAAAGATATTAATGTCTAATTTATTACGATGCATCGAATGTAATTACTGTTTAGGATGCAGCGGTAGCGTGTCATTTCGTAGCGTTATCTACTAACAACCAAAAAGTCAAAGAATTTGGCATCAACGAGAAGAACATGTTTGGATTTTGGGACTGGGTCGGTGGCCGTTATTCCCTGTGGTCGGCTATCGGTTTGTCAATTTGTTTAGCCATCGGTTTTGACAATTTCGAAAAGTTACTGAGCGGAGCGCACTTTATGGATGGACATTTCTGCAATACTCCGTTAGAAAAGAATGTAAGCTATTAATTTATTGTTTTACAATCGAAGTAAATACGTTCTCGGTACAACATATTATGGAATACATTATTTTATAGGCATCAGTTATATTGGCGATACTTGGTATTTGGTACCACAACTTCTATAAAGTTGAAACGCACGCGTTGTTACCGTACGATCAGTACTTGCACAGGTTTGCTGCTTATTTCCAACAAGGTGATATGGAGAGTAATGGAAAGTATGTTACTAGAGCGGGAAAGGTAGTCAATTATAATACCGGTAAGTTCTTAATATTTTAAATATAAAATACCATAAATCTCTTATCTATTATGTTGGTATTGTACTAAACATTTGAATACTTCAGGCCCTATTGTGTGGGGAGAACCTGGTACTAACGGACAACATGCTTTTTACCAATTATTACATCAAGGTACACGAATCGTACCAGCTGATTTTATAATTCCTGTGCAGTCGCACAATATGGTATAACTAGAATTGATAGACAAGTTATATTTTATTAATTTTCCTATAAGGAAGGTATAGTAAATGAAAAATTATATCTTTAGGTACAAGGAACGCGACATCATAAAATATTGCTGGCTAACTTCCTCGCGCAAACTGAAGCATTAATGAAAGGTAAAAGCGAGAGCGAAGCAAAAACTGAATTGGAAAAAGCAGGAATGAATCCTGAAGAAGTGAGTACGTTATTG
Source organism: Lasioglossum marginatum (assembly GCA_028455795.1). Lineage (NCBI taxonomy): Eukaryota > Metazoa > Arthropoda > Insecta > Hymenoptera > Halictidae > Lasioglossum > Lasioglossum marginatum. Next base: position 11,271,348 of record CM052253.1, on the reverse strand, counting down.
CCACACAAGGTGTTCCAGGGGAACAGACCTACCAATAGCATTCTTGTGAAGAAAGTGACGCCTTTTACTCTTGGAGCTTTAATCGGTAAATTCGATGTGCACGTAACTCTAATATAGTACTTTAGTTAAAATTCGAATATAATATCAATACTTTATATACAATATAAATACTTTATTTTTAAAGCAATGTACGAACACAAGATCTTCGTCCAAGGCATTATATGGGATATTAATTCATTTGACCAATGGGGGTAGGTAACAATCTTATTTTTAGTACTTATTCGACTGCCTATGTTCAATTCAAGCACTATCTTAGTTGTTGCTTCAAAATTTCAACAACATCTAAGTTTAAGGTCTTATCGCATTATCGCATCAACTTTTGTTAACAGCGTCGAATTAGGAAAACAGTTGGCAAAGGCAATAGAACCAGAATTGGAAACTAAGGAAGCAATTACAAGTCATGATTCGTCAACCAATGGATTGATTGGATTTATTAAGAGTAATCAATAAACAAAAATGTATACAAGCCATGTCAGATTAGAATATCCATTATAGCGACCATTGATTATCTTATAAAAACTTTTACTATATAAACTCTTCGCACATACCAAAAAGACCTCACATTTTTCATGTTATTTGTGAAATTTATTTTTACATACAATGTAAAGTATATGTGTGTTAACTCGAGTAGTGCGTACTCGACAATTGTAAAGTATCCATTAAAATTGTAAATTGTTAAAAGTTAAACAATATATATAATAATAATTGTGCAGTGGAATTGTAGCAATTACTTTTGTTTCTTATTATTTTCACGTTTTTACAAATGTTTAATAAACAATACAAGTAATATTTTCTAACATGCTTTTACCGTATTTATTATCATACTTTGATAGTTCTCGTTTAGTTAATCTATCAAATCTCGCAATAAATTTAACCACAAATGTTGTTTCGTATTTATAAATTAAGTGATCTATAATCTATAGAATATTGAAACACGATAACACGATATAATATACTATTTACATACAAATGGAATTCGTGACAGTAACATATATTATTTCTACAATTATTATTACTATTCGTTGCATTATCTGATTATCTTATTGTTTTCTACTTCGATGTACGTAACTACACATACATATATATATGTATATATATTTACATACGCATATGTAAATGGCATGAACATGGAAAAGGAATGGGAATTGGGAATCGTGTTGGGAATGAGGAATGATATATGATATTCCCTAATACTAATCCCACTCCCACTCCCACTGTCGGTGACTATCGCCAACTATCGCCCATTTTCCATTCCAAAAGACAGGAGAGAGGAGATGTCGTTACTACTAATTGTGTAAAAACGTGTATTTTTTCACTTTCTTAACAATGGATTTTCTAATAAAGAAGTACGTTTACCTCGAGGAAAACATATTACAAAGTTTGCGTACAAATGGCATCGGACATCGGTGAGTAGACTCGAAATGATCTCAAAATAAAATATGATATGTCTAACCTCGAAATCTAATAAAAATTTCATTATTTATGAGAAAATCCTAAATTATTCGAAACTAAAATTTAGTTTTTATCTACTAGTATCTGTTTGAAAGATATTTTTTTATAAACTATATATGATAAAAATATTATTTTCAGGGCATACGCCAACGTTGGATTATGGCTTGGAATGTTAGTAGGTTTCAGCGCAATTTTAAATCTACTAAAAGAGGATACCAGTTACTCTGAAATTTGTCTGATCGTGGGTCTTACCGGCGTTGGTCTTGTTATCAGTTCGATATGCTTGTATTTACGATTGTCGACGAAAAAAGTTGTGGCCAGAGATTTCCAAGTTATATATTTTTTGCCAGCTATCGTAACGTCGATGTTGTACCTACTTGTAGCAAATAAAGGTATGACAATTCACAAATTATTCATTAATATATTTCATGATTTACTTAAAATTAAAAAAATATAATTTAATTTGTTAGATTTTGAATCTATTAAATATCGTATAGTATACATTGTTTAAATTAAATTTTTATTGAATAAATAAGAACAGGACTACTATCGAGCGTTGCATGGGGCGTGACGGTAGGAAGTTTGGGTACCTGGAGTATCGTACAATTGATGTCTACTTTTCCTAATTGCTTCACGCTCGGGGAAGCGACAGCGGTAGTACATAGTTGCATCTTATTCGTAATATCTGCAGTAACAAATTTGCCGTTACGATATCATTTACCACCTATACACGACAACGATATCGCTACAGTTTTGTTACAGGTATCTTAAACGGCCTGCAATTCTGTTTCAGATGAATAACTTCTAAACAACTATTGATACCATACAATTTCAGATCGCGATATTATATATAATCGTTATTTGCTTACTGTGCGGGTACTTCCCAATGTTTCGTGTAACCAAATACTTTTACATAATGATGGCCACTCTGTTAGTAATAATTTTTTTACCAATATTGCACAGCATATTAGACCAAAATCCATTGACATGGATGTTTTCGTATATGTTTAGTTCAAGACGTAAAGTATGTTTCATTAATTATCACGTGTCTTTATATTATAAGTAAGTATATAGTATAAGCAAATAATGATTTCTAATATCTTTTTAACGTTACAGATTATCCTGTTTGGATACTGGGCTATTTGCTCGTTAGTAGCCGTAATCGCAGTTACTTATCAAATATTATGGAATTCCCAGGCAACAACTTCTATTAGGAAAATTTTTCACATATTAGCCGTACTCGTGTACGTACCAGGTTTAATATACGAACAAACGTTGCTATATTTTGCTAGCGGCATAATAATGGGATTATTCATATTTCTCGAGGTATATCGACTCTAACTTTTTTGTACCGCAAATGTTTACAGCATATATATGTATAGTTTTATTTATACATGCTTCTTTATCATATTATTTTCTATATTATTTTCAGCTAGTAAGATACTTGAGAATATCACCTCTTGGAGAGATATTGGCACAAGGATTTTCTGTATACGCAGATAAAAAAGATAATTTATTTTCTTTGACAGCATTGTATCTACTTTCTGGTCTATCTTTTCCGCTTTGGATGCCCAGTAACAATGTTTCGTTAGTGGCTTTATTTAGCGGTGTTTTGACAGTTGGAGTAGGCGATACTACTGCCAGCATTATCGGTAGCAAGTGGGGTTTTCATAAATGGAGTAATTCGAATAAATCCATCGAAGGAACGCTTGCTTGCATATTCAGTCAAGTTGTATCGATATGCGCTTTAATGTTTATGGGTACGTATTCATTATTTTCTATGTAAATTATAAATAATATAGGTAGTACTATACATTACTAAAACATTAATTTACTGTTTAAACAGGTTACATAGATGATTACTGGTTACTTTTAAGAGTGCTATCGTTATGCTTTGCTGTGTCTTTCGTTGAAGCACAAACGAATCAAGTTGACAATTTAGCATTACCTTTGTTAATGTATGTCTGCCTAATAATTTAGGTAACGAGAACAAATACTAGGACATGCAATAATTATAGTAACTACCCTGAAGACAAGTAAAACTCCAAGTTTTATTGTTAAACGCACAGTTGGACCAACAGCATAGTATTTAATTACCGAGAACTATTCATTTTTCTACAGTTAAGAAAAAATTTGTATATTTTTTAATACTACATATATGTATAGTTTCCTTAAAATCATTCTATTATACTAATTTGTTTTATTATAAACAACTTAGTAGTTAGTATTAAAATATTACTGAAAATCTTGGTTGTTAGATTTTTAATTTTTATTGTTGTATAAAAAAGGTAATGAATTGCAACTTTCGGGCGCAAATTTTCCTGTATTTGCCTGTATTTGCCTGTAGACGTTTACTTAAAACTCGTACCATAAAAGCAATTTTATCTCTGAAATGCTAATGCTCTACTCTACATCAGTTTACCATTATCGTAGTATGTATACAATATTCAAGAATATTTCAAATTTATTAATCTTCCTTGAGATTTATGGCCATTACATTTTATACTCTCTACAATCTCACATTCTCATATTTTTTTGAAGTTGTATACCGAACATGAAAAATTTCACATTACTTTTTTATACTTTAAACAGAAGAAAGATATGTGCATGCATATATCAACGTAACAATGACTAATGTTATGAAAATTATTAAATTATATTTATGTAAGAATGTTCATATTTGTATATAAATATTGCAAATAAATTTATTTGTATGTATGTACTGCTAATAGGAAGAACGAAAAATTAGTAGATATATGGAGTAAGAATGTTAAGTTTTACTCAGGATCGTATGAACTGTTTCAGTAATTTTAACTTCCTCGGCAATATTAATAATTTTACTCATGTAATATTTATGTATAAAATGTGACAGTAATGATGCCTTAATCAAAAATCAAGAAACATACAAACCTTTTACGCAAGATCTTATTTTTGAAAAAATTCACATTTGTGCGCAAAGTAAATGGAAATTTCAAATAATGAATTCATGCGTCAACCAAGTTTTGTTTAACAATACATGTACTTGATAAATATTCAAATATGACTTTTTCGAAGATGATGTCTTATATACAAAATATTGATTGTATATGTTCGCTTCATAGTAGAATGAAAAGTCTCTCTATGTTGGACTATACTATTGTTACAGCAATGCTCTATACTCTATACATATAATTGGGTACATGCAAACGGGCGTACACTTTACTCATTCCTACAAACAAATTTTTTGTATTTAAAATGTGTGTTATTGTTATTAATAAAATATTTTTATAATTTCACACGTAGGACTTATTATTTCTATATGTGATCAATAATAAATATTAATATCTAAACTTTTGAATAAAGTAAAAAATTTTCTTCCATATTAAGTTTCAAATAGTGCCGCGCTTTCCAATGTTTCCAATTTCTTACATAAGCATAGAGCATCAGCGACGAGATAGTGTGCGCTTTTGACGCGCATGCGCGACGATTTTAGCGTTAGTAAAGTACAAAGTTGGGCTAAAATGGGGTACCTCGGTCACCCCGCTAATTTCGCAAAATTTGTTATGATTTGAATTTGAAATATGACTGTATAACATGTGCGTGTTGTATTAAAATTTAATATGTATGTACATATAATATATAATAGATAAACTTCTAAACTCTTCCGGTACTCTCCTACCAGTAATAGTTCCCCACTACATTCTCCACAAACTTAGGACGTAGATACCATAGTAGATACGTTCCTGGCGAAACTCACGCATGCGCGAAAAAAGCGCGCAATATCTTATCATTGTCAATGAGTTGTACATCAATCTATCAGTTGGTCAATGGTTTGGAGAAGCGAACAGAACTGAACAGAACACAGAACAGTTTTGTATTTGTCACCGATGGTCACCGACGAGTCGAGCGCGCTAGGTTTTGTTTATAGTTTATAGTGTTCTTCTATGTCACACATATATGAATTTTGCGTTTTTTCTCGTGTTTCTTGTCGTCTAAGAAGAATATATGTGATTTCATGTGATACGAAATTGGGAAGCGTTTCAAGTGCCTAAACAAATTGATATCTCTTTTACTTGATTGATATTTTAGAAAAACGAAAACGGCACAATGTCTTATATGTTATCGCATCTTCACAATGGGTGGCAAGTGGATCAAGCAATACTCTCCGAAGAAGATAGAGTAGTTGTAAGTTGTCTATCATATTCTAGTGAAATTTTGTCAATGAATGTCAATGAAACGATATCGATGTTTGTTTAGGTTATTAGATTTGGTCATGATTGGGATCCAATGTGTATGAAAATGGATGAAGTTCTCTACAACATCGCTGAAAAGGTTAAAAACTTTGCTGTGATTTATTTAGTTGATATTACACAAGTACCTGATTTTAACAAAATGTAAGTTTTCAAATCTGAACTACGCATCGAATAGTCGATTATGTAGCAAAGTAACTGAAACAATAACTTGTTTAATGTAAATTTTGCTTTTTATAGGTACGAATTGTACGACCCTTGTACAGTTATGTTTTTCTTTAGAAACAAACATATAATGATTGATTTGGGGACAGGAAATAATAACAAAATAAATTGGACGCTAGAAGATAAACAAGAGATGATCGATATTATCGAAACAGTTTATAGAGGTGCCAGAAAAGGAAGAGGTTTAGTTGTTTCGCCCAAAGATTATTCCACAAAATATCGTTACTAATTTATTAAAGCGACGGAGTTTAACAGAGATTTTCATTTCTACGATATTGATTCGTTTGTAACTATATCGTACATTATATACCGGTACGTATCGATAAATATTCTAATTCTGTGATACAAAATATGAATATAAGAGGATAATATTGCACAACTGGATACATAGAAATATTCAGATAAAATTTATTCACAATAAATTATTACATATCGCGATATTCTTGACTAGATTCGAACTTGAATTTGGTTTTGCTTTTGACTTTCTAGATGTATTTTCATTTAACGGATCCATAGGTGGAGGCTTATCTGTAAAAAATATCATGAAACTTTTAGAAAATCAATGCTTAACTATAAAAAATGTTATAAAAAATATTTCATAACGATACATAACGAACTTACAAGATTTTAGACAATACGGATTCTTTAAAACTTGCTTTATACAGTTATATATATAAGCGTACTGACTCTGAAAAATGATAATAGATGTAATTAGTTTAATATAATCGATACTGACGCAAACGTAAAATATAATATTTTGGGTTTCTTACCTCTTTTTGTACCATATTTATTCTATGATGTCGCAATCTGTATACAGTTCCAAATACATCTAACTTTCTATTATCTCGTAAATGTTGTAAAAGTATATCCACCGCTATTAAAGTGCCCGTTCTACCGATTCCTGCGCTATAGAAAAACATTTTAACTATGAAATTCAAACAATTTAATAGTATAATTTTTTAACATATATTTACCTGCAATGAATAACGATATATCCTTTATTAGCCAGAAGATTACGACGTATAACTTGGCAGAAATGAATCATGGGATCAAAATCTTCTGGGACATCGTGATCTGGCCAATCTTTAAAATGTAAGTGTATTATATGTCGTTTTTTATTTTCCTGTAATATATTATTTATAATCAAAACAATTCGAAATACAAACATATTTTGCATGAAATATAAAGTACTTTTGCCACACCTTTTGCAACACCAATGTTCTTTGCGTATAGGATCTATAATCTAGTTCGCTTATACACTTTATAGTCATATCTTCGTATCTAAAAATTTCTCTAATTGTGGGGAAATACTGATAACATTTCTCCTGTAAAAGAATATTTATTTTACATTCCTACTTATATGTCCTACTTATATGTCGGTCAGGGACCGACACGTTATTATTACTTTTGCCTTACCTTGCCCTTTTCGACTAATTGAGTTAGCATAATTATAATGTTGATATTATACTGTTCCACCATTCGCCAAAAATCAAATGTTGTTTCTTCCTTTGGTCCTTGGCAAGCTATGTATTCGTCTTCGCCTGTATAACCCTAAAAATATTATCTAAATATAAAGCGTAAGCCCGGTATATTTATCTTTTTCCGGTATATCAATCTTTTAATCTGCTTACGCGTATAAAAGATGCATTGATGTAGTCGGTATTAGGATCGTTATCGATTACATTTAATTTCACTCTTGAAAAGTCGTCTAGAAACATGAAATAAATTTAGTGATATAATACATGTTTAACCTAAATAGTTGCAACATAATCATTTACATAAATATAAATTCGTACATACACGGCAAAATGTCGGAGTATCTGTTTTTCTTTTTATTAGCTTGTAAGCAGGCATTATTTGTTGGCATCTGTAAATCCAAACTAAGAGTTTGAAGCAATTGAAACTCGTTACTCAATTTTCCTGGATTGTCGATAAATTGTTGACAATGAGCTATAAATTTTTTCTTCGAGAAAGGTACGGGAACCGGTGATTTGGACATATTAGAATGCAGAAATCTTCTAAGTATTCTACACAAAAATAAATGATATCACACTAATTTTATAATTATATCGGCGTGTCCCTTTTAAATGTCTGTTACATAAGAAACATGAAAACATTTAACAACACCGCATACATTGAACACAGTAATTATAACGAAACTAGTTTTACTACATGACTAAGTAAATTTGATGACTACCGAACATAATGCAATGTATATTTCAATGCATAGTTGACATATGCATTTAGCGACCTTGTCGTTACTAACTATAGTGTTCGTTTCTGAGTCACAAGAGAAATATTGATTATTTCAGTTCACTTGTTAAGCTCAATGTTAAAACTATCCTTATAGTCTAAAAGAGAATATCGTCGCAATATGAGTGTGTATATATATTTTAAAATGGATTCTGTCGTTATAAGAAACATTTGGGCTTAAACAAAATTGACACGATACTTACTCTTGGAGCGAACACTTGCGTACTAATAGCATCATCGTTGTTAAAATTCCTAAACATAAAATACCAAAAACGACTCCGCTAACGAGCCCAATATTTACTTCGGCATCTGGAATTTGATAAGATATTTAATTAACAAGGACAATTCGAAACAGTAAGTAGTATAGCACATATAAAGTACATACTGGTTTTTATTACAAATGTAGTAGAGTCAGCGTAACCAGCACGACTAAATGCTCTCATTCTAACGTGATACCATGTATTTGGTTTAAGAGATCCGTTACAATAAACTCGTTTATGGGTGTTTGAAGAAATTCCTTCGCAATTTGTATCTTCGCCAAGCGTATATTTCACTGCTTTTACGTCTCCGTAATCGGCAACATTATTAGTTACTGAAGAACATAAAAATATTCAATCACATATGTATTTTTGAATAAAATGATATACTTATTCTGAAAATGTATCACCTACGATAAGGATCCCAATACATTCTAGTCGCTTGATACGGTACTGTGAAATCTTGTAGCATGGATTCTTCCCAAGAAGATATGTTTGGCCATGTGAACTTTGCCGTGTGAAAATTATATCTCGTGTTTGACGCAATATTATGGTCAACTTTCGATACTATAATAGAATAATAGATAATGTCACCGTTTGTATCAGGAAATAATGGAAGCAAAAGCGTGGCCGATGTTGTAGATCTTCGTGCCTTAGATGGGTCTATAGTTATTGATTTTATATACTCTTCGTCTGGTTGAAACGGTACTGAAGAAGTATGAAAAATGTATGAAAAGTAGTAAAGAAGTATTGTACTAAAAAACTGAGAAATAAATACATACTTCCAGCCGGGTATGCAACAGTACTTTTTACTGGTATTCCTAACTTTTGAACATCTCTCACTTTAACAGATACTTCTATGGTATAATTGTATTCTGCTTGCAATTCTTTCAAGTCGATAACAAATATATCGTTTCTTGTAACGTTATTTGGAACGTATGTTCGATTTGAGAACGAATGAGGCGAGCGGTTACTTCTAATCCCGCATACAGAAACGTTAAAGTACTCTATTTTTCCATTTGGCGAACATGGGAAGCCCCAAGTTAAAATAGTATCCAAACGATCTGGATTATTCTCGTCGTTGGTAAGCGACAAGGAAAAATTTGATACCGCGTCTGAAACTAAGATACCGCTAGCGTAATAAAATTGGAATTTTTGAAATACGCGTAACATATACGGTGCGGCGCGGTATACCTTTTGGTAAAGTTTGAAACATCAAATATTCACTGTAATTTCCCCAACCTGCATTCGTCTTTGCTCTAATTTTTACTTTATAATCTGTATATGCTACCGCTTCTGCATAGTCGAAATAAAGCGTTGTCGCAGCAAAAGGTATTATTGTCAGTTTTTTTGACGAGCTTTGGCACCAATCCGGCACCGTAAACTGTTCTTCCCACTCGAGAGTAATTTCAAACTCCTGTAGACTTCCTGGTAAATACGTCGGCGACTCCCATACAATTTGAAACTGCGAATGCGTTACGTTTGTAACATTAAACGCAGGTATAGACGGCACTAAAAAGGAAAGGATTATACGTTAGATTATAGATTATTCCTATTCTTGTTTCGTTTTGATTGCTCGCATTATTTTTACTATCGCGATGCGACGCATTCGCCGTGACGCGAATAATATACTTACCATCTTCTAACGTTGTTATATTTGTTGCGTCGCTGTACGCGCTCCTTCCTGCTTCGTTAGTAACATACGCCGAACACGAGTACGTTGTATATGGACTAATCTCTTCAACCGTTGAATTTATAATAAGAAATTCATTGTGGATACTGGAATTTATAGATGCCGTTGCACTTCCGTTTACGCTATCGTACCCATAACCATTAGTTGCTACATAATAACATGTAGTCTTTAAGTGATTTAAAATACAATTACTTTCCTTCTTCGTTATTTTCCAAGAAAATAAGATTTCATTTTTCGAAGCGGAATAACGTTCGATAGACAATATTGGTTCTGTAGGAACTACAAATAAAAATAGATTGATTTTAGACGTAGTTACGTATTGTTTAATATATTTTATTTGGCAATTGCTGATAAGAATATCTAGAGGTACCTGTCGAATTGCACATCGTTTGTTCATTTTCTGTATCGTTCGGCAAAATGATTTCACGATCATTTAATTCGTCTATCAAATTAAACGAAAGTTCAAATTTCTCATCCAAGTCTAGAATCGGCACATCGAGACTCGATGATGCTAGCATACTAGCACCGTTGCTATTCAGGTAATCATTCAACAGGTGCTCGTTTCGATCGAACTCTGTCGTTGCATCCGAAAAGTCTTCGATCTTCGTCGACGATTGCACATACGCATCGTTATTCTCAAAAGTCTTCGTGTATTCTACAAAGTCTAACGACAAAAGTCGGGCTGCATTGTCATGCTCCGTCGTGTCATATTCTTCTAATTCGATTGAATTCTTCTCGGTTAATACATGCAAAATTTGTAGGACGCAAATCAAGTATCGCAATTGTATTTTCAATATCATGTTCCTTGGAAAACTGAAAGCCGAAATTTATTTTTCAGAATCCATCAGCATTTTCGTTCACCAACACATTACGAAGACATTCTACGACGTTAGAATTTGAAAAACGTGGTACGTTCACGCTGTTTCTCCGATAATCATCGACTGACCACTTACCGACAACAGCTTTAGATTTATCCCCCTCCGGTCATTGATATCGCCGATAAGAATCTCTAGTTCATTATACATATATATATAGTATAGTATAGTTACCCTCGAGAGTGCACTCTCTACTACTTGATTAATCAAACACGACCATAATGTTTACTGTATACAGTTTGAACGCGGCTTTCCTATCACGTTTCGCAATTCAGAATTCAGATAATTGATAACAATACACTTTGTAATCGATTTCGCGTCGCGTTCTATCGTCAAACAGAATATGGAAGGAATATTTTCGCTTTTACGACCGCATCGGAAGCTGCTTACGAGGCGAAATCGGAGACCACGTGCGAAGATAGCCAAAAATAGAATTTCTATGATAGTACATACTACCCATTAAATTTCATTATTTTACAGTTCTATATTCTGTAATTATTAAACGATACAAAATGAAAATTCTATTTTTCACTTTATTATTTTTATGCTAATGCAATATACAATATGTACAATGAAACATTCTGTTATCGATAAGATGTTTTGATAGTGCTTAATAAAAATATATTAGGACATTTGCTATAATAAACAGACAATATAATTTATTTTGCGTTTTCTTTATTTGTTTAATAGAATTCAAGAACTTTTTCATATTAATTGATAATTAATACAGTCGTTGGGGAGGTCCCATGGAAGATTTGATGTGAAGAGAACGTACATTTTGCCAATGTTTCTTCAACAAGGAAACCAAGAAGTTAATCGAAAGATGTACATTTTGCACCAGTTCGTCTGGTGTCATTCCCACGTGTCCTACGGCAACCGACAAACACAACACCTGTAAACAAATATTTTTAGCATTATATAACAATAATTAAATAACGGGAAGATTGTTTACAATTTTGTAAAAAATTGTTCGTACAAAACGTACGGTATCTTTAAAATTACAATTTATACCTTTTTCATTTGGAATTTGATAGTGGCTTTAACTTCGTCAATTTTTCCCACCATTGATTCTTGATGAGAAAGAAGACCAGGGAATTTACCGGCCTTGTTAAGTCCAGGACCAAGAATACGAGGAATTTGCTTGATTAAAGATTCACTGGCCAGAAAAGCGTCGTATTTCTTAGCTGCAACGAAAGTAGTGGAAATTTTATAAATATCTATATACACAATTCAATATAAGATACAATACAATATAAGTTGAAATTGTCTCGACACGGATTGAGGTACGTTGCTACGGTACACAACGCCCTCACCAAGTGCAGAATTTAATATTCTTCCAGTAGACGACCATAGCCACAATTGTACATTAGCTGTGGTGCTTTTTGGAAGATAGAAATGCTCATCCGTACGCGATAATCATTCGGTAGAAAATTCCATCTATTCTTAAAACATTCGGTATTCGATGAATATAATTAGAAATCAAAAATTACCTAGCTTCTTTACAAGCTTCTTGTTCTTGTTCAATTTCTTTAATGCTTCAGCATCCATGTATGGAATATTGTTAGCTTTAGCTTCGTCGCAATGCTGCTGGTCACCCAAAACGCAAACTTGCATCTTTGGTCTTGGGATATTCTTCAACCTTTAACAAAAGAATTGAAAAGTCGATTATATATACTTTTACTATGTTTTTCAATGATATTTTTATGTTTAAAACGTGGTATCGTAATAACAAAATTTGTTAAATACACGAATTTAATTTCTTTTATAGATTTTAAACAATTTGATGTAGCAAAATGATAATATTTTTCAAAAAAAAACCAAGAATACACACAGCAAACTATGGTCAATTAAAAATTGAAGTATCTATGAAAATCAATGTCCTCAGTTATATTTAAGCGATCCGCATAACTGATTCAGATAATACATGCAATATGAATTAGCATCATTGAACATTGGTTTATATTTATATACTTGAATCGGTGATCGGTGAAATATCACGATATTATGCATTAACTTACCAGCAGGATCATGATTCATAATCCTGTAACTAAAGTAACGGTAAAATACCTCCCCAATTTATTTAAGACCCTGGGTAAAGGTCCGCCAGGTAAAAACCCAGCTCCCTGATTTCGCATGAGGCAATCTTTTCGGGTATTTATTTTAAAAAGAAAACGTGATTTACCAATGATCATTATGAACCGAAAAGAATCCTCAATTTCAGGTAGAAACATACTTGACGGTGCCTGAGAAACGTTTGTCCTTTTGTGGATCATAATTCTTCAAACCAATTTGGAGTTCAACAGTTTCCAAAAATTTCCTCTTTTGATCTTGCGAAGTTTGAATCACTGTGTTCACACATTCGTAGAGAGTATCGCGCGATACTTTTGACCTAAAAATCAGAATACATATGGTTAAACAAAATCATAATTAATATGAACATCATGCTATAATGGATAGACAACATGTGATCACATGTTATTACATATCTAAAAATTAGAATCACATTTATTTCTAATAAATATTAACGATTACGTTTACAATATAGATCGAAAGAAATTTTCTGAACAACAAAAATGAATTATTATGTGCGATTGTAGAAGATATAGAAAGATTCGATACTCACGACATCGTTAGCGTGCATACACCACCGGTGTATGGTGCTGCAGAAAAGAACCTACTCGCTGCACGACTGAAACCGGAAAGGAAAGTGAAACGTTGCCACCGTTGTCACTGAGCAGAGGTTGCTCGAAACAAGTGTGTTTGTAGATGGGAAAACGTGTAGCTCGTTTTAAATGGCCAATCATATTTGCCGTTGAAACAAGTAGCGCCCTCCTGCTGACGTTCTCACTTTCCTTCCTAGCCTTTATATTTTCTCGATTGATACGATATCATTAATTTTATATACTTTTATTATTTTAATCACTATTAAATGGTTTTAATCATTTTGAAACACACAGTACTCGTTTTATTACGTCAATAAGAAAGCTACAGATTGGCTTTTGATTTCTCATTGGTTCATTTCTGTCAAAGAGTAGGGGAATTGAAACCAGAGCTGGGGTATTGCACGGGTTTCGCGCGTATGTGCGACAATGTTTAGCGTTTAGGCGTTTAGCGCAGTTTAGCGTCAGTAACATAAAAGTTAGCTGAAATGGGGTACCTTGGTCACCCCGTCCTCCCGGAACGTGCACACTCCTAGACAATTTCCCGTTAGGTTATCCTTGCGAGTGCTCATGCACCGAGAGCAACCGAGAGTAGGAAGTTGGGAAAACGCCCGCGACCCTTGTTTTGGCGGGCCTTCACCCTCGCGTCTTCCCACTCTCGTACGCGCGCTATCGAGGCACCTCTACCACCAATCACCATCGAGCTGCAGCCAGAGGACGAATCAACCCCTAGGATGACATCCGAATTTTCCTATTGGCTGAGGAAAAGGACACTGGAAAAGGACGATTATTCATTCCGGAACTGTAGGGTCAACACTAAACGGATTCGAAATGTAGCAGAAAAGGAGGTGACTCTACAGAAATTTCATGACTTGACTAGGATTGATCAATGGTAATTTAGCATAGATTGCCGACTCTACTGTAAAATTTATACTCAGTTGGATACCAACTCGCTCTCATGTTCGCCTAATACTCCCCTGGTAAACGGAATCGAAATGTAGCAGAAAGGAAGGTGGCTCTATTATCCTTGTCGCACACTATCGCTGTCCTTGTCTTACACATATGGAGAGATAGGGAAAATTAGTTCGCAATCTCGCCACACAGATGGCGACACTGTCGCGCCACTGTTTCTCTATCTATCCTTGTCTCACACATTACGGGCAAATGTTTTCGCGTAGTATGCACAGCTACGTACCTATGTGTACCTATGTAAGCCCTAAGCACGGTAGACGCGGTAGAACAATGTCAAATGTAAATTAGTGAAACGCTATCAGCGTACAATTTCATAAATTATATTATCATGGATGATATTAATGATAAGTTTTTCTACGTGTACAGTTCATCTTTAGACACGAAGATACAAATTAAAATGTAAGATTCAGTTGTCCGTTGAATACATTTAACGTCAATATCAGCTGGTATTAGGTTACTACGATGAGTGCATTGTGAAATATTTTCTTAACGAAAACAAGTGGATCGTTAACGGTATCGTTGAATACGAGATGATCGGATTACGACGTGTAATCCGAATGTCCAATAGACACTTAAAATTTTAATCATCAAAAACATAGCTCTACAAAGAATTTAGAGAGAGAGAGAGAGAGAGAGAGAGAGAGAGAGAGAGAGAGAGAGACTTCTTAATGTAAATGGTCTTAATGCTTTAAATACATTTTCAGAGGAACGTTAGAAGGCAAAAGGCAGAGACCAGAATACGACAAGTTACTTATAGACCCTCTATTAAAGTATTCCGGTCTGTACGGCGTTAACGGCGGACGAGGAGACTTGGCAGCTTCTCTGCAGGTATGGGCCGGTGGTAGACCTCTCGCCTTACCTGTCCACACGGCTTACAAGCATTTTACTTCGCGTTGGAAGTACGTATAACTTTGTCTTTATATAATATAATACGAAACTCTAAAGATGTAATATAAATCACTGTAGATTTTGTTAACAGAAACAGTATACGTTACGCGTTGGAAGATTCTATTTATTTGTTAATCGCTTTACAGCTGGAATCAATGGGTGACGTTATCTATTTCTTATTCTGATTTACCGAGGGATGCTCAGTTATGTATAAGCCTTTACGATTGCGCCGGACCCGGAAGACAACTACCGGTGGGTGGTACTACGATATCTTTATTTGGAAAACACGGAGTATTTCGTCAAGGGATGCTAGACCTCAGAGTATGGCCCGGAGTGGAAGCGGATGGTAGCGTACCTACGAGTACTCCAGGAAAGACTAAGGATCACGGGAAAGAACAGATGCAACGATTAGCAAAACTTGTGAAGAAACATAGAAACGGACAAATGAACAAAGTCGATTGGCTGGACAGATTAACGTTCAGAGAAATCGAATTGATCAACGAACGGGAGAAGAGAGCTTCCGAATATCTGTATTTAATGATCGAGTTTCCAGAAGCCGCTATGGACGGTATACCGGTAGAGAAAACTTTGCGTTTCGTAAATCGATCGATTTTTAAATTAAATTTCAAGTTTTATTATTACGCGATTTTCTCTTGTCTGTCTGTATTATTACGTTAACAGAAATCTTTTTACTTTAGTACTCTATAGTATATTACGAGAAGGACGGCGACGAAGTTGTACAACATAGAGCGCAACCGGATGTTGTAACTCTTCCGGATTACGAGATTTTACAAGTAAGCCGGACTAATCGTTTTTTTATACGAATATAGTTTCAAACTTACAAGTATATCATTATTATTAGGAAAATCTTGTGGAAGCGAAACACCATAAATTGGCTCGTAGTTTGCGCAGCGGAGGCCACACCAGAGAGTTGAAACCAACTTCGAGCGTACGCGACGCTTTAAATATAATATTAAGTTATCCTCCGACAACGGCTCTCTCTACCGAGGAACAAGATCTAATTTGGAAATACAGGTTCTATTTATCCAGTCAAAACAAAGCTTTAACGAAGTTTGTGAAATGCGTGAATTGGAAAGTGGCCGGCGAAGAACGTCAAGCTTTAGAAATGTTGGCGTTATGGGCTCCACCGGATCCGGAAGATGCGTTAGAACTGCTTGGGCCGGCGTTCACTCATCCAGCTGTCAGAAGATACGCTATAGCTCGATTAAACCAAGCCCCCGATGATGACTTAATGCTATATTTGTTGCAATTGGTACAAGCTTTGAAGTACGAAGATTTCGAAAGTATTAAAACGGCGCATCAAACTTTAACGAAAGAAAAGGAATCTGAAAAGATTGAGAAACTAGATAGAGACGTACAAATTAACGATTCTTCTACGCCTTCGATAAATGTAAGTATTTTCATGACTCGCGGCGGCTGCGAGTTTTTATACGAGATAGAAATCAAACTTTTAACTTAGTACAAATAGTATGCGTAATTTGCAGTCCAGCGAGTCGGAGAGTGGAAAATTCTCAACGAACCAAGACTCCCTTATGGATTTATCGTCTTTTCTGATCACTCGGGCATGTCAGAATACGACATTGGCCAACTATTTTTACTGGTATCTTTCGATCGAGTGCGAAGATCAAAATGACCCAGCCATAAGCGCGAAACAAGACACGCGCGTTAAAGAAATGTACATTACCGTAATGGCAATGTTCTCGACGATGCTGGCTCAAGGGAATGCTGTTTGGCAAAAAAGAAGAGCCTTTCTTTTACGTCAAAAAATATTCATCGACCAATTAGTAGCGCTCGTGAAAGCGGTTGAAAGGGAAAGCGGAAACCGTAAGAAGAAGACTGACAGACTTAGGGCATTGTTAGCCGATCCTGATCCGGCGTTCAAAATTAATTTTTCGAATTTTGAACCGATACCTTTTCCTTTGGATCCAGAAATTTGTATTAAAGGCATCGTCCCGGAAAAGTACCGTCATTTCTCGCTTTCAGCTTTAGAAAGTCAACTTTAGAATTTTTTTAATAATTGACTTTTTATTCTTTTTAGAGCGAGTCTATTCAAATCGGCGCTTATGCCATCAAAATTAACCTTTTTGACCACAGACAATAGCGAATACATAGCAATTTTTAAACATGGCGATGATCTACGGCAAGATCAATTAATCTTACAAACGATAGCACTTATGGATAAATTATTAAGAAGAGAAAATTTAGATTTAAAGCTTACACCGTACAGGTAAATATCTTTCGAACCGTTTACGTTGCGTTGTGATACTTAAACTGCAAATTAATTAATATTCTATTCTAGGGTACTTTCGACAAGTACTAGACACGGGTTTTTACAATTTATCGAATCCACAACGGTTGCAGAAGTTTTAGCTAGCGAAGGTTCTATATTAAGTTTCTTTCGAAAACATCATCCTTCCGAAACTGGGCCCTACGGCGTTGTACCTGAAGTCATGGATACTTATGTGCGAAGTTGCGGTAACTATACATCTTTAGAAACTGATTTATGTTGCTGCGATTGACACAAGCTACAGAAAAACTTATATTTTAGCTGGCTATTGTATTATTACGTACGTGCTCGGTGTTGGCGACCGACATTTAGACAATTTGCTTTTGACAACTTCAGGTAAACTCTCTTTTCGATTGTAAAATAGAAAAGCTATGATAATTATGAACAACTGAACCGATATATTTATGTTGCAGGAAAACTGTTTCATATAGATTTTGGTTATATTTTGGGTAGAGATCCAAAACCATTACCACCGCCGATGAAACTAAGCAAAGAAATGGTCGAAGCGATGGGAGGCGTGGGATCGGAGCACTATCATGAATTTCGAAAACAGTGTTATACCGCGTTTTTGCATTTACGTAGACACGCAAATTTGATGTTGAATCTATTTTCGTTAATGGTCGACGCTAGTGTACCAGACATAGCGTTAGAGCCAGATAAAGCTGTGAAAAAAGTCCAAGACAAATTGCGTTTGGACTTGAGCGACGAAGAAGCAGTGCATTATGTGCAGAATCTTTTGGACCTGTCGGTAACAGCTGTAATGGCAGCGTTAGTGGAACAATTACACAAGTTCGCACAGTATTGGCGAAAATAAATTGATATCAATCGTAACGATCGCAAAGACTGTGTTCCTTTCTATTACAAGCATAATAATAATAATGATATATTGTATATAAATGACTATATGTCTATAAATTTAATATAATTTATTGTATTTTGGGATTACTTTAGGTAATAAATCTTTGATAATAACAAAAATAGTTGGATCGTACTTCTTACACATTTCTAAACTGCATATAAAGTATTTCTAAGAGGGTAACGTCGTATATTCTAGATATCGATAAAGATTTTCATAATATACTTGTTTTAATAATTTATTCAAATGATACTTGGTAAGAAATATTGAACACAATTATTATAGTAACGGGATGATGATTATTATGAAATACCATTCAGAAAAACGTATTCATTTTACATATAATCTGTTACGTAAATATTCATATATTTATTTTATCTCTTAGTTACAATCTTGTATGTCGTGCACACTGTAGAAATAAAAAGCTAATTATTGTTAGTGACGAAAATATCAAATTGCTATTGATATAAGAACGCAGCAATGCTATTTTATTTATAGTATCACTTTATGCCACTTACATTTTATTACTTCAATGAAGCAATATTTATATATATATATGTATATATATATATATATATATATATCCCACCCGATGATTGCATCAGAAAATTTTTAATAGAAAATGTAACTCTATAATTTCCCCATTTCGAATTATAATAACTATATATATTCGTAGGTACAGAAAATTTCTTTTATGTTATTTCTTTAAGTGGAAGATATATATGCACATATATATTTATGCAGGTAGATATACGTGAACGTACATATAGTATATGTATATGCACAAATATACACGAATCTAAAGAAATCAAAGGATGTGATTAATATTAACAATTCAGTCCATTTTTTGCAGAATTGATTTTCTTCTACGTTCACCCAAAAAACATTCTATCAAGTTTATGTCTCATTTTCGCAAAACGTTAATAACTTTGAATTAATATATATTTTTTCTTGACAATATAATATAATATATAATATATATATATATACATACGCGACCATAATTGAAAACGCCACGGGAAATAAAAACAAATTTATTTTTGATAACATGAGTTTATAAAGAATATAATATAATCATTTCTATTAGGATACAATGGCAAATCTGTCTTGTTTGAGATCCACAAATTATTTTGCACATACGATTTGCTTCAACTCGCATCCAGAAATATTTGTTAAAATATACATTTCACCGGTATACCGGACTAATTATTCATAAATAATTGATAAATTCATAAATTATTCACAAACAATTATGCAATAATTCTGATTAATTTAAATATATTACAGAAATATAATAGTCTTTTGATATAATCGACGATTCGTTTCTAACGATTATCCGAATATTTCAATTTAAAATAGACATAGTTTCTTACAAGAGCGTGAATTCGAATCAAACACGACAGATTTTCACGTTAAAACCGTTTTATCCTTTACATCGCATCAACACACAGATTACACATCGTTATAGATGAAATAATAGGCTTGTTTGTTTCTCGTAAATGTAAACTATAGTACCTACAAAGTAAACACTATACGTCTAATAACACGATCCTTGGATCCGCTCAATCCTATGCACCTGTGATTACTTACAACATTAAAAATTTCTATCAGCAGGCAGTTTATTGAGCGAAAAGAACGGACAGTGAAGAACTTATATATGTATATGAAAAATTAAGTCTTCGAATGATAGCCCAAAAAGTCTTTACTTGTGTATTTTACAAATATTTTAGGGCGTACATTATATTGGTACTTTATTGAAGATATATTGTGCATTTATGTTTTTATACAATCACTCGAGCCCGGTCCGTGGGTATTAGACGAAAAAGATTGTTTATTAAAATTCAACTCTACGTGGAGTAGCAGTAACTTTGATTACTCTTTCGCTTTTTAATAAAAAATCGTGACAATGTATAAATATTCTACAATTATTTTACCTTAACTCGTTCGTCGTAATTGCAAAACGAATTATTAATAGACCGAATGGTATTTTCGTTGCAACAATTACATAATCCAAAACGAGCGATCGATAGGTTTTACTACTACTCCAACGATCCACAGCGAAACTTTACAATATACACATCGCATGCATATGATATTTAAAAACGTATAATAGTAAGAAATTTGTCATATGTCAAAGTATCAACATACCTGGGAGGAAGGGGGGGAGAGAGAGAGAGAGAACGTGTGTGTGTGTGTGTGAGAGAGTGAAAAAAGAGAAATTTTAGGTACAGGTACTTTGTACCGAAGTATCAACAATACCTCAATATAGCAAATAATAATAAGATCATAGTGTTTTTTTTCTTCAATGAAACCATATCTCTTCTTGTTAATTACATTGTGCTTACATATCGAATTCTATATACGGATTAAATCCGTTGACGATATATATGTATATATATATATATATATATATACACACACACACACACACACATATATATATGTATGTATATATGTTATATATATATATTTATTTATTTAATAGTTATAAATTATAATAAGAATCTAATTATAACCTTACGTTTAGTTACTTATCATCTTAATATTATATTTACACTTGAAAATAGACTCGAGTTTATCTATCAATGGCTGCAATGTCCAATAGTCTATAAAAACAAGGACTGTTCTCGTAGCATAACGCTATTACCCATCATAATGTATTACCTCTCTGTAGGCCTGGTGGCTGGTACAGAACTTTCTACAAGATCGTGCCTTTCTATGGGGGAGTTCTCCAATGTGTAATCGACCGGATATCTTTCGGTATAAGTTGGGGTAGCTTCCCCTTGTTGTCTCAATTTTAATTCGTCCGACTGTTCCTGATAAAAGCTTTGAGACGCCTCGATGTTCTGCGAGGATGACTGTTCGCTTTTTTCTATATCGTCCGTAGAATAGTAGCTCTGACTGGCTTCGCTCTCAGGTCTGTGATCGTAGTAACTAGGAGAAACGTTATGACTGGAGTAACTCGGTGTAGCCTCCTCCGGGTTAAAGTAGCTTTGACTGGCTTCCTGGGGATTACCCTCGTAATAACTGGGAGTGACTTCCTCTTGCGGATCTTCGTCCAGCCTAGAATTTGTTTCTTGGCCAACCGGTTCGTAGTAACTGGCCGTTACTTCCTGATGGTGAGCATAGTAACTGGAAGGCTCGTTTCTATGATCTGTGCTCTCGGTGACAAAATTCTGGGAGGGAGTCTCTTCTAGGCCGGGCATCGAGATTGGCACCTCGTAAGACGTTGAAACGTTCTGCTCTTCGTAGCTAGAGGTCGGCACAGAATCTACATGAGTCGACGTAATGTCTGGGTTCAAATTGTACGACGACGTCGGTATCTCGGGTACCCCATTGTCATGGATAATCGTATGTTCCGCGCTCGACGACGCGATGTTCAATTCTGCGCAAGGTGGAATCTCGCAGGACGATGTACTTATTGCACTTTCTTGATCCGGGTCTCTTTCCTGGTTCTCAGGAGTTTCCGGCACATAGGACGAGCTCGCGGTTTCGTCCTCGTTCAACCCTGAATTGTTCGTGGAGACCGAGGACGTACCGATACCGTCGGCACCGATATCGTTCGACTGAGACGGCATGTTTCCTTCCTGGCTAATTTCCGTATCGGTTTCCAAATTCTCTGAAATGTTTTCTGCCTTGCCTACATCGTAGCTTTGCGTTGGGAACGTTTGATCGTCTATCCCCTCGTCCATGGTCGTTCTCTCCTCTTGACTTTGCATCAGCTCGTTAAACGATTGAGTAGGCGCGTTCGTGCTTTCTTCCGCAGAAGTTTCATACGATTGAGAAGCCTCGTTCATCTTCGAATGCTCGAACGACTGACTCGGTGGTTCCGTAACGATCGCTTCTTCGTCCGTTTCCATGGGTTCGTAGGTTATCGATTGCGAAGGCTCTCTAGAGTTCTCGGATTTCGTAGCGGATTGACTAGGCAAATCGGTAGAGTCGGTAGTCGCCGCCACGCCAAACTGTTCGTACGACTGTGACGGTGTTTCGTGGCTAGTCTCGGAATTCGTCTCCTCGAATTGCAAGTCCAAATTTCTTGAAACTATCTCCGGTTCTCCTTGAGACGACGGTTCGTCCCTTTGACAGCGTTCCGATTCCTTTGCCGAACTCGCAGCGTAACTTTTCGATTCTATAGCTTCGTCCACATCCATGCTTTGTTCGTCCAAACGATTCAACGATTCTGCAGGTAGAATTTGAGCCGTTTCTTGGTCAACCTCCACTTCGTTGGATGTTGGCGCTTGCGCTTGTTCCGGTGCTATAGGGGAATCAACTTTATCGTCGGGTTGCTCGTCGAACGTTAATTCTTCAAGTTTCTTTACGTTTTCGGATTCTTGCGATGCGCCCGCATCTATTTCGTTCGAGTCTGTCGCTTCGAAGCTCGCACGCTCTACAGGCGACATTTTCACACTGGATTCGGACGTGACTAAAGCAGTTTCGTCCATTACAGGCATGTCGCTCGTCCGAATAGATTCATCGGGCTGCTCTGAAATATCTACACGCACCGTACCATCGTCGTTATTGCTAGTCTCTTCGTTTCGATCGACCATAGTCGCGTTAGGACTACTCTCCTCCTCTTTATCGATCGAAGGCTGTAAAATCATCTCTTCCGAATTTATGGGGACTTGTTGAGAAGTGTACACTTCTTCCAGAGGTACTTCCGTATTTTGTTCTTCTTCTAAAGTAGAAGGTTCGTTCGTCGATACAATGGGTTCTTGAGAAGACGCGGAGACCTCTTGAGATACGTTCGTCTCCGACGTTACGGCGATGTCTTGCGATTGTACGCATTCCGTGGAAGCAGGCGGTTTCGAGACAAGCATCTCCGAAACTGCTACATCTGCAAAAGTCTGCTTCGTCGTTATCGATTGTCCTACCACGGTGGAACCGAACTGAACGTTTTCCGTGTAGGTGTCGTCTATTATGGGCATCGAGGGAGTAGTCTGCACTTGCGAAGTTTGTATAACTATACTATTTGGTATCGAAACCGAATACGAGACACTGGGCATCGAAGCAGCATCGTTTCGTTCTTTCCGAGATTCTGCGGGCATGTCACTTTCTAAATTCGGCAACACTAGGTACTGCGTAGTTACGGGAACATCTGTTCTTACAATTTCGGCCGCGTTCGAACTTTCCATGATCTCTCCGATATCTGGCATAGAATTGCCGGGAATTTGGATTTGCGCCTCGCCCGTTGAAATGTAAGAAATGCTAGGATTAGTTATCGTAATTGGCAATTCGAGAGAAGACGGTATGGTTGTGACAGTCGAAACCGAAGCTGTTTCCGATTGTATGGGTAAATTGCTAGGCACCTCTAACGGGGTCATTATAGGTTGATTCAAGGTCAACGATGTCTCCAGCACAGAAGGAGAAGAAATCGGTTCTGTAGGGGGGATGATAGTCGACTGTAAAATGGTCTGATTTATCAAACTCGTTTGAGTTAAGCCAGCAGTCATCACGTTTCCGGTTGGATTTTCGGACAAATTGATCTCTTGTTGGAAATCTGTGTTGGCCAGAGCAGCCGCTAGGATATCTTGATTCGATGTTTGTATCACTTCCGAAGTGGGGAAGCTTTCCGATATAATTGCTGGCGTAGGTTCTGTAGAACTAGACTGTATATTTGGCAAAGCGCCGTTGTCAAACTGTAGAACAATATTGTCCAGCGTACCTGCTTCTCCCAACGAACTAGGATCGATGTACAAGGTTCTCGTGCCGTCCGGATTTTGCGTCGTGCCTTCCAACGACATGAGAGCGTTATTGTCGAGCGGATGTATCTGTCCCTGTTCATCGATGGTCACTAAAACGTACGTTTGCGTACCGTCGCTGCTCTCCGTTGGTAAGGCCATTATTTGCGGTTGCGCAGGTATCTTCGAATCTTCGACCTTTTCCGATGCTTCGCCGCCTTTCTCGATACCGAACTTGTCTCCTTTGGCTTCCTTTTGTACAGTTTCGGAAAGCACGCTTTCCACTTTCATTTTCTTCTCGGGCTCGATAGGCTCTAGCGGCGGGAGAGACAAAGAAGTAGAAAGATTTGCGCTCACGCTAGCCGCAGCTGCCGAATTCATTGTTACGTTGAACAAATTCTTCTGTTGCTGGAGGCTTTTACCTACTGCGTGATGGCCTTTTATACCGGATTTCGTCGGTGTAACAGGATGCTTTTGATGAGTAATCTTCGACATGCTGGGCACATTTGCCAGTGGTCCGGAAACGGTCTGTTTCGCCTGAATGTTCTGCACAGCTGTGATCGCTGGTTCTTGCACTTTCTGCACGACGATCTTTTGCTGCGTCTTCGATTGCCGGCCTCCACGGGGAACAATTACTTTTTGTACGGCCGATGTGGGCACGGCTTTCCCCTTTTGAACCTGCGAACTCATACTCGTCGTTTGTTGGCTACCGCTTTGAGTTGTGATATTTTGAATCGGAGAACCTTGTTGTACCACCGTTTGTTTAATCATTCTCTTCCCTTGTCCAGTAGTCTTCTGCGCGGAGACAGTATTCTGCAATACAACCGTGTTCGTCGCACTCTTCGACTGCCCGGATCTTCCGTGCGACGACGACATTGCAACCTTCTGAGATTTTTGTAGCATAGGTAATTGCACTTTTTGCTGTACGGACTGGTACTGTACTTTGCCAGCCTTGGATGGACTTTTTGCTGCGATTGCTTTCACTTGTTGTCCCGTTATCGGTGTCAAAACCGTGGCTTTCGAAGCGATACCTTGAGGACTTAAAATCGTTTTCCCGCTAATAGCTTGAGATATCGGGGTTAAAATAGCTTTGGACGTACCCAAGTTCTGCGAGGACAAAATGGTCGCCCCTTTCGTGACCAAAGTCTTCGATCCAATGATCGTTTTACCACCTAGAGTAGAAGCACTTATCGGTGTATAAATTCCGCCTTTCGTAAGGATCCCTTGAGATAACGTTCCTAAAAGAGCTGTCTTACCAATCGTTCCGGAAATCGGAGTCAGTACACCTTTCGACGTTATTATACCTTGCGTGTTGATAATTTTATGGCCTGCCGGAAGCTTCGACGTCGCCGGAGACACACCGTCGCCTTTCGGAGCGATCACCGTTTTCGAATTTATAATACCCTGTGGACTGATAGGGCAAAGTACTTGCCCTTTACTCGTCATAATTCGCTGTACTTTGTTACCTAGAGTTTTAGCGATATTTAACGGTAACATTTTCGTCTGTCCAGACTGCGCCGATGTCAAAATTACTACTTTCCCACCTTGCTGAACCACTTGGGTATTTCCAGCAGCTTTCCCGGTCGGTATAGCTATCTTTTGTTGAGCGCTAGGTTTCCCTTGCACGCTATAGCGTAGCTGTTGTCCCGCGGACGTCTGCACCACTACGTATTTACCCGGCGTACCTTTTTGCGTTAAAAGAGGGGGAACTTTGCTCGTTGCCGGGGCACTTTGGAATTTGATACCTTTTACTCCACCGGTTAACGGAGGTACTATTGTTTTTATACTAGTAATCGTAGGTTTAGCTTTACTTTTGTTCTTCAAGATTGCAGGAGTACCGCTCTTTTTCTTCGTGGGCGACACTTCGGTTGTGTTTTCGCTCAGTTTGTATTGCGTTTGAGTGTGCGACACTATCTGAGTGGTAGGGGTAAAGGACAGTGTCGCTGGTATCGTACTAGACGCAGGTATGATGGAAGATATAACAACAGGCATTTGTTCAATGTTTTCCGGTGTTAAAACATCTTCGCTGAGAACGAATGGCATCGAGTTGATATCCAACTCCATATCTGCCAAACTTTGGGAGCTTTGTTGAATGAATTTTTCAGTCGCGGCTGTCGCGGTAGAAGCTTTCGAAGTTTTCAAATTCAACTGTTCGTTTTGCGCTTCCATCATCGCAGCAGTTTCTGCTTCTTCGGCTTTCAGCACTTGCAGCTTTTTCGTCAACGACATGTGGGATGTCACTTTCGAACCAGTTTTCATTTTCGCGTTCGACGCCAAACATTCGATTTTCATTACTTTCGCCTTTGGACCGCCTTTCTGATCCGATCTTTTTGGACTTTCTGTTTCTAGTTTATGTTTCATCCCTTTCTGGGGAAACTTGTCCAATAATTTTGATTTTAAAATCTGCATAGGCTCGGTTAACGTAACATTTTTAATTATCCGGGGCATCTCGCGTTTCTTCACTGGTACTGCAACGTCGGACGACGGTGACGGTGACGGTGTAGACGTTGACATCCTCGAAGATTCGTCGATTTTTTGTATGTCTACGCTAATCGATTTCGAAGCGTTTTCAGTAGAAGGCGATCGTGCTAGCGACTTGGACGCGTTGTCCAGTTCGTTCGACGACGATGACGACGATGCAAATTGATCCACATGTTGGAACACGGTATCGTTCACTTTTGCATCAATTTCAAGGCTCTGATCAACCACTACCTCTATACCTTCAAAATTGCTGACAACCGTTACCTGCGAGTTATTTTCTTCGGTTCGAACGCTAGGCAAAGTCTCAGCTTTCTTGGGTGATTCTTCGTTGGCTTTCGCATCTTGGCCTGTTTCGGCAGAAGTACTCGCAGCGTCCGCGTCTTCTTCAGATTTCTTCTTCGTTGATTTTTTACCTTTCTTTCCCTTCGAAGCCGTGTCCGAGTCATCTGCTCCTCCTTTTTTCTTGTCGATGTGCAAAGTTTTCAGGAAAGCTTCTTGAAACGTGTTCGACGACTTTTCTTCGACCGACAGCTCCTTATCTTTCTTTGATTTAGCACCAGTCTCTGGGGTAAACTTTCCTTTGTACCTTGTTTGCATGGACGATTTCTTATGAGGTTGCTGCTGCTCGCTTGCCGCATCTTCTGGTACTTGTTCCGAGCTTTCTAATTTCAATTCTTGTTTTTCGACGTCGGAGGTTTCCATTTCAGTTTGATGAACTTCGTCGTTTGTTGGTAAAGCTTCTTCGATACGCTGCGTTTTTGTCTCTTCTTTCGATTCCTCTTTCGTAGTATCCTCGCTCTTTGTATCGGAGTCAAGTTTCTCGGAAAAAACTTCCTCTTCCTTCCCTTTCAAAGGATGTGTTTCATCCGCTTTTGCATCGTTCATAATCGCTTCTTCAGGTTTTAGTTTCTCCTCCCCGCTATCTAATTCAGGTTCTATAGTAGATTTATTAACAGAGGCACCCGAATCAAAAAAATCAATTTGTGACAATTCAAACTTTTTAATCTGTGACTTTTTCGGTGGTAGCATCTCGACAGTCTTTAAAATATCTGTTTGCGGAGGAGAAGTTTCTTTTTCTGTCGAAATTTCCGGCTGAATTGCACTACAAGATTCTACATTTAGATTTTTCAAATTTTCAGTTTCCATTGCGATGTCTTCGACTTTCTCGGGTTCCAGCAACGTATCCTTGGTCTCTGCAACGCTTTCTACTTCCCGAGTCTTTGTATCTTCGGAAAAGGCAGACGCGTATTTTTGCGAATCTTTTTCTTCCAAGGGAATCGTCATTTTTTCATAAACTTCGTTGGAAGCTTGATTGGAAGCTTGATCACTGTCTTTCGTATCTACTTCCGTAACGACTTCATCTTTACGCGTATTGCTTTCAGTTACGTTACCTTGTAATTCGATGCCGGAACAATTAAGATTATTCTCTGCTACGTTCGACTCGCTGCAAGAGATCTCCAATTCTTTTTCTATTCCAACAAACTCAATTTTCTCGCTTGTTTTCTTGTCAGTTGTTGACAATTTTTTATTTCTTTTTGTTCTACCTTTCACCTTTTCGGAACTCTTCTCCTCATTTTCAGATTGGCTTTCATCAGTCTTATATATTCTTTGATCCAAATCCTGCACATATATGTCAGATTCTAAATATTTTTTATTCGGTTTTCGCTTTCTCCCACTATACGAACGTTCGCTATCGGACTCCGAAGTTCTCCTTTCGATTTCAAATTTTTCCAAAAGCTTTTGGCTGTTCTTATTATCCTTTATCCTCGGGCTTTCGTTCCCGCTAGCATTGCCACCGGTGCCGTGTAAGAAATCCGACTTTCTTGGTCTGCCTCTACGTTTACTTGCTTGCGGAGTGACGTTTAATTGATCATTGCGTAACAGAGTTTTCGCAAGGTTGAGATTGGTTCCTTGATCTTGATCCGGCATGTCGGCGTCCGAAGTTTCGCTTTGGTCCGGAAGCGTGTCGGCGGATTCAGAAACCGTTTCGTCCTCCGTTTCCGTTGTAAATCGCTCCGAAGAAATTTCATCGATTTCTTTCGAAGGTTGCTCCGTACTTCTTGTGTTCTCATTATCGATATCTATACTTTTATATTCCGTTGGTTTATCAACGCTAGCTTCGCTTTGCACATTTAATTCTTTATCTTCCGATAGTCCTACCTCGGTATTTGTTTTAGGAACTTGTTGCGTTTCAATTTTTGGAGAGGTCATAGCAGTTTTACTTTCGTTCTCGGACCTTTCAGCCTCAAATGTTTCTACGGCTTTTAATATTTCTGTATTACGGTCACCGGTATCGGATTTCTGTACGTCCGCAGACATTTTCTCGGATTCCAATTTTTCCAATACTTTCTCAGCCTTGTTGTTCATCGGCTTGTCGTCTTCTTCTACGAGTTTTTTGCACTTTCCGTATTTCTCTAAATCCTTCACACCTAAAGACATCAGTTCAGCCATCTTTTCATTCTCGATTTCGCGCGACTTAATATTATTGTCCTCGTCCGCAGTTTTGTTTTCCGCTTCTTTCTCCTGTTCTGTTTTTAAAGCTTGACTCATTTCAAACTCTTTTATAATTTCTTTCTTTTGGTGAAACGCGCGTGCTTTTTTCCTTACAGGAGGTATAGATAGTTCCTCTTCGTGAAAATCAAAACAAGATAATAACGACTTCCTATCATCTTTGTTAACCGTATTGTATTTGCTTTCGTTATCAGAATTGGAAGATTCTTTTCCCTTCTGCGATCTGTCGGCACACACGTTCATCTCAACGTCGAGCGTTCTGTCCTTCTCCCGATCAGATTGCTTGTCGAAAAGATTCGATTTAAAACTTTTCGATATATTGGTATTATCTGTTTCGGAGTGCTCGATTATATTAATCGATGTCAACTTCTCCGTTTCTTTAAGTAATTTGTCAGTTTCTGCAATAATTTCATTAGGATCCGGTAGCGTGTTATTCTTCCGATCGGATTCTTCCGACTTGTCGAGATCAAAGTGACTTCTCGTTGGTGAATTATTTACAGGCGTCGAATCGGATTGTTTGCTCTGATTCGGATTGATATCTTCATCGGATTCGTCTTCCCAGTCTGCCAATATGGTGTCGCGAATTTTCGGATCCATTTTCTTCTTTTTAGCAGCTTTCTCGTTTTGTTTAATTTGTTTCCTTTTCCCCGATTCCCCGCTACTTTTACTTCTGGACGATTGACTTTTTTCTTTTCTGACGTACTTTCTTTTCGGGGTATCTACGTCCGAGTGTCTACCCCTATACTGAGAATAAGTGCTCACTTTTGTTTTTGACATCGGCGAACTTCCAGACCTATGACTTTTTATATGACAGATAATAACGTTAACGCGAGAAGAAGTGAAATTGCACAAATGACAAGGATATTGCGGAGAACCGGTATTATTTGGTGTCGACGGTAAACTGCTCGGCTGCTGACGAATTCGAACTTCGTGATCGCTTTCTCGTAAAAATCTAGGATGCGTGATCTTCCTTGCAATTTCCATGGTGTTGTCGCTTCTTCTAGAAGTCTCCTCACGTTCCTTCTTTTTCTTTGTCACCTTTTTATCTCCGAATAAAGCTGATATGTTTGGCTTCTCTTCCGGACAAAATTTATCACGGTTCAGGATGTCCGGATCACCTCCGGTTAACTTCTCAGCCATTTCAACGTCTCCAGGGAATTTATCCATGTACCGAGAACCATCTTTGCTTTTGCTTCTATATTTATCTGCAAACAGTCGTGTTCTATATAATATAGTATAGTCGAATTTAATAAGTCTATTAACACGTTGACTGCCGTGGCGGTCGCGGCTGACCGGCGCAATCAAACTTGATAAATAATAACTGTACACGCGAGCATGCCAATATTTTTATTTTGACGAAACTTCCGAAAACCGGTCTCGCTCGAGTTAGCTGAAATTCGAATACGCATTTATATGTACGATGCGATATATAAAACTAATGAAATACGCTCGGCAGTCAATGCGCGAAGATTTGTCCCAAGAAAAGAAAATTAAAACAAAACGTACCAAGTCCTTTTCTGATGAACTCGTCTTTCTGCGTACAATTATATTTATAAATTTGTTGATAGTTTTTTACAAATTCACTGAAAATAATGAAAATTCTATATTAATCGTGTACACAAACGACGTAAATATACCGAGTGGACATATCGAACGTTTAAATACCTACGAACTGAAACTAAAATGTAAATATAAACGAGTAAATGGACATTAGCAAAAGAATATTAATGCCAAATCGCTTACTAGGTGTCTTCTTGAAAGAACTTGACGGCGGCTATCAAAGGCTTCTTTTGAAACTCGTCTTGAATGTCCTTAGGTAAATTATGGAACCCGGTAACTTGTCCGGGCCACCAACAGGCTCCGAGTTTCACCCATACTATGTCGCCGTCCAAGTAATTGATCTCTGTTTGTTCGCACATCTTAAAGAGTTTTTTAGTTTTACTCCTTCACAGTATCAGCATCTACATTCAAAACGATTACGTTTCTTTTTACATTTGTTATATCGACAAGCACCTTTACTAATATTAGCTGCTCCGATATATAACCGTACGAAAGACTTAATCTATCGACTGAAATATAGTCTTACACGTTTCGTACGAGAAGCCAGCTATATATTTTATATTTTATATATATACATATATATAAAACAAATGCAATTTCCAAAAGAAACTACAGATTGGTTTAAGTTTCCAGGCACCTTTTGATTACGTTTCCTTCATTTCGGAGCTTACCAAACATTAAAATACTTTCACTCTTTCCGTATAGATGCGTTTGAACTGTAAATACGTAAGACAACTCTCGGTCGCGCTATCGAGTTCTCGAAAGAAAACATTTACAGAGGTTTGAACAATTACACGTTGATCCAGATCTATCGATTGCACCCATAAACATTTGCGTTAATATCGAATGTTCAACGTATTCTGTTACAGGTGAATAGTACGAAAGAGCGTATTAACGAAATCGTGGTTGTTATTTTGGAAGAGTGTAGCAACGATTCGTTAGCACACGATCGAACAAAAATATTCGCAGACGAGAACGAAGGAGCCAGTTCAATTTGCGCGAGCACTGTTTGGCGTTTGAAAATGCGATGAATTTCTTATCTCGGCCATATGTAGGCGAGTGGCCGTGCAAATTGGATCGGACGTGTATTCGCGGGAAACCAGAAGCGAGCGTCGCTCCACTCGTCGTGCACCGCTTCTACGTTGACCCTGGTCTCGATGCCGACGTTGTCCGCGGGAGCCACGTCGGGCATCTTAGCCCGCGAATTCCGTGATTGGACGTGTTTTCACACACAGACGCACTATTTGTGAATGTCGCGGCTCTCCCGGCTGTTTGTTAGAGCGACGCCGCGATAGAGTTTGTACACCTCCTGAATTGGCGAGCGTCCCAGGAAAAGAAGCAAGTTTCTCTTTTCGGCTCACCTCTTATCACCCAGTCACTACACACTAGAAGGCTTCGCGAGCACCTCGATCGCTGACCACGCGACGTTGCTGCGCGCACATACAACCGCGAAAAGTGCAAGCCAACCCCGAACGTAATCGACACATTCAACATTCAACGCTCTACGTCGCTCGTACGACGTACGTACATGTTCAGTTTCCCGACGTGCAACGGGGCTCCGTACGGTGGATGGATGGATGTGTAGAGATGGATGCTTTGCTTCCTTCTCTCTCGTTGATCGAGATCTCGATTCGACAGTGCTACCAACTACTGCGCGCCAATAACCTTTTCGCGTCCGCTCCAGTCCGCTCGTTCTATTTTAATTGTTCTTCCTCTATTTTATAGTTAAGTAAGTGTGTCTGCGTCGTTGCGTCGTTGCGTCGCTGCGTCACTCATCAATTAATATCGACACGTTCGAAACAAAGAAATAACGCGGACCGTCGACTCGTACATTTCTTTACTCAGAAATTCGGGGGAAAAAGCCAGTTACGAGACTTTTCAATTTCATTTGAAATATTTCACTTGTTTTACCTCTGGATCGTAAATTTCCAAAAAAGAGTCTATATAGTACCCGTGACAAAAGACTCGCAAGAGCCGTTCTCGCAGATCGCAAATTAATCGTTTTTTTGGAAAACAACTTAAAATTTTTGTAAACTATAATCTTTTATTATTTATACATACATATATGCATATACAGGCTGTCTGCCAGGGTTTCTAGATAGTTTCTTGGATTTTAATATTACCCGTTTCCGCGTGCGCGCGTTGTACGTTTTATTTCTATTTTACGGTTAAATTGTTCGCGTCATTGATCGATTTAAATAATATTGACGCGTCGCGCGTCGATTCGAAATAAATAATATGGATCATCGATATGTACGTTCGTTTATTGAGAAATTATGGGAAACAAGGGTTTATAAAAGTTCAAAGGTTATAAGGATCGGAGTGATACGTAGAGCATATCCTCTCTATGCTAGCATAATAATTAATTAGAACGAATGTGTGTAGACTGTAAAAGTAAAAACAGTTAGTTTGATATTCTTCTCGCAACAGTTGGCTGGCCTGTGTCGTCGGGCGGGTAAGTGGAATTTTGACGATATTTTCCGGTAGAGGCGCTGTCGTTTTGCGTCAATGTTTACCATTCGTTTCCGGTTTATGTCGTGGTTTAACGACGTTCTTCATTTTTCATTACACGTCCCTTTGTTACGATAAGTGCGCATACATGTAAGTTGCGTGCAACGCGTTCGAAGATTTACCGCTTGATATATGAAATAATAGCGTGGGTTAGAACGAATATTACGAGTCTCATGATCGTAACGATACCGGAAGTTCTGTAGTTTCGTTATCAATACGTATATTCATAGTTGACAGAAATGGCGACTGCTGTACCGTCGAGATTCGCAATACTCAGTCTCGACGACGATGATTGCGAACCGAAGAAGACTCAGAAGAATGTTACCGCTAGCAAGACAACCCAAAAAGCGAAAACTGTCAAATCGAAGCAGCAACAACAGCCAAAAAAGGATGACAAGAAAAAACAAAACAAGGTATGACGCGTGTAGTACATATTTGTTTTTTTGGTTTTTGATTAGCCGGTAAAGATCGGAGTACTTTACGGATACTTTTGGCGGGAATGTCTGCATATTTGAAATTGTCCAGTTCTATTACAAAGGATCCTTACGAAATGCAAATCTTTAAACGAAATCTTTGGAAGACAGACAAGCGATAGAGTTATTATAATCGAATATAATATAGAATAGAA
Organism: Lasioglossum marginatum; assembly: GCA_028455795.1. NCBI lineage: Eukaryota > Metazoa > Arthropoda > Insecta > Hymenoptera > Halictidae > Lasioglossum > Lasioglossum marginatum. The sequence continues at coordinate 11,237,251 of CM052253.1, read as the reverse complement.
CATCAACAATGTTCGTATTTATTTTACAGGGGAAAAAGAAAAAACCTAACAAGAATAATAATGAAAACCAACAGTGGGAACAATGGAAAGAGAAAGATACAATGGTAGGTATACAGTATGTGTGCAGTTTTGTCAAGTTTATTTGTCGATAGCCTTGTAAATATTTTCGTTTTTGTTAATGGAGTGACGATACTAAGGATGGCATAGGCTCGACTTATATTTGCGAAAATATTGTGATTTCCTTAAGGCTATCGAGGAAACGTTTGAGCAAGAGTTGCATCAAGCCATTTTACTGTCGAAGCTGGCTTATGAAGAGCAGCTAGTAAGCGTGGGTCCTACCAAGGCAGAAAAAGATCAAGAACCGAATAAGAAATCTGGGAAAAAATCAAAAAAGGCCACTATGACGTTGGAAGAATTTAATAGCTTGGGGTCGAACAATGTTCAAATTACAGTTGTGCCCACAGACTGTGCGGATCCAAAACCTAAAGGTAATATTTAATTATTCTTTAGACCTTTTCGAAAAAAGACAACGCGACGAATAACACGTAAGGATTTGATAGATATGGATAAAGAATTTTTCGACGCGGTGGAAAAGGAAACAAAGAAAGAGATTACAAAGGAAAAAGAGAAGGATATATTAAGGACAAGACTAAAAAGAATCGACGACGAGATCACTTCTGCTCAATTGAGGGTAGAAGTGGAGAAACGCGATGAAATTATAAACGAATTAAGAACCGAGGTTGAAAATTTGAAAGAAGAGCTGACACAAGTTAAAAAAAGGAACAAAAAGCTATATCAAATATTATCTCACGGGGAAAGTAAGTTGCGATCGCTTAGTTAATCTAAACGTTAAGCTAATATTAACTGTAAGTAAAAGAATTGTTTTTCTTTCATAGTGAAAGATAAAGCATCGGTATTAGCGGAAGTAGCTAAATTACAAGAAATAAGGGACGAGTTAACATCGGAAGTAGCATCTCTACATGCGCAATTAGAACAAGAAAGGTCCAAAACGCGTACTACTAGCACGGATGTCAAACCATCTAAGCAAACTGTAAGATTTAATCTAGGATGAAAATAAATATATGTCGTAATATCAAACATTTTATGTAGCAAAAGCAAAATAAATATTTGTTTTCTAGAACAAGAAGAGGCCGGCTAGTGAAAATGCCTAAACTACAGAATAATTTTGTTGAACGTAAAAACTGAAACATTGTGATCTATAAAACTTAATTTACCGCTATCGATTATTTTACGTACTAATTAGCTAACAGTCATAAGACTGATGTATAATTGTTAAAACTTAAGATCTCATGATATTATATATCATATTCAATCTCCAAGCATTGAGATCAGTTTCTTAGGTAAACATTTTTTAAAGCATAAACGATCATTCGGTAGGAATATAGTCATGATCGTATATTTTCTAAACTGTGCATTTTTACACATTCGAGTTTTCTTTTGCATACGATATACAAAAATGTTATTCTTTTGTTATTCAATTTCATATGCAAGCGTGATCGAATCGATCAACACGGATCTTACAGTGAAGTTTCGAAACAAAAAACTGCTGCAATACTACTTCCAACATGAAAACTTGGCAGTGAACGTCATCTTCCAGATATTATACAAACTTTATGTTAAAATAGGTCAGTAAGTAAGACACGTTATTTTAATCGTTTTGTAATAAATATATTTTGCAGTAAACTTGTTGACATCAATAATTTCCTTAATATTTCGTCGAATCAATGGTACCGATAAAATTTAAAAAATGCATTTTGTACTTGAAAAACGATAACGTCTAATCGAATGACATACCTTCGTAGAAGATAAACATTGAGAGATGATGAAACTACTCTTTCTCTGAGACTGAGATAGGATAGTACGCTATAAAACCATAAATTTCAGGTCCTAAATGTAAGCCATATTTATATACAAACTGTCATGAATGTATCAAAGTAAGTAATAAAATAAGTATATTTTCACAGATTGTTTCATATGTACTTTCTCTGCAAAACAAATATAATATAATAATATCTTAATATACCCATCCCGAAATTTTCTGTCAAACGTACGTTATATTTGTATTGTACATTGAAGAAAAAGGATAATACCTTTATAGTCTACAAAGTGATTACACACACAAACACACAGTACCTACACATTTTTGCTTTATAAATTATGTTCCGAATAAAATGTTTTGTGCTGCCACAGCTATCGCAAATTAAGTTATTGGCTACACGACACATTACCCATATAAGTTCTTTTCAATTTCCAATTGTCATTCTTCGTATACACTGTACACTAATTCCATGCTTTTTCAGCCATTTTCCATCGGTGACATACCATTTCGCGAAATGCTAAGCTTCATCCGGATTATACGTGCGGGTGCATTTTTATGGAAATTTTTTGTTCACTTTTTCTGCCTCGAGTTATTCCAGGGGAAATTTTTTTTCGAGTCGGTCTCTCACTCGGCTTCAACATTCGGTTCGATATTTTACATCTCACGTTCCAATTCTTTTTGCGGGCTTTGCTCCATTCGTTTCCCCCAACTCACGCAAAAAAGAGAGAGAGAGAGAATGTAGAAAAAAACGCAGTAAAGGGGATTTGCACGTACCATGATAAAATTAACTATACATTGCACTTGTTCATTAAAAACTCCGGGCAGCTTAACCATATCAAGATAAACGAATTATTTCTTTGGATATACATACACGCGACAATTGATAAAAACTGATTACGAAAAAAACCGTACAACTTTTACGTTTTTGTACAATTTGCAAACTGTTATTTTATAATCTTTGCTGGACAGTTTTATAGGTACAGCGACTCCCACTAATATTCGGACACTTTTAAAAAGACGACAACATGTTTAATAATGGACCATACGATTTGAAACTTTTTGGGAAGTTAGAACAATTGGTTTGCTACACAACGCGACTAAAATTTTTTAAAGAAATTGCAAGTTGTCGGAATTGCAGAGAAAATACTAAAAGTTGCATTCTTTTTATGTGGGCCTATATTGAAAACTTAAAAAATACGTTTTGTAGATCTGTGTCAATTATATGCACTGTGAAAGCTTCATCGAAATCGGTTGATGCGGAAAAAAACAACAGTTATGCAGTTATAGGCCGAAAATCGTGAAAATCTGCAATTTTTACCATCTTTAAACATTTCTAGCTCATTGCAACGTCGACCGATTTTGACGAAATTTTCAGAATATGTTTAATTGACACAGATCTACAAAACGTATTTTTAAAATTTTCAATATAGGCCAACATAAAAAAGTTGTAAAATGCAACTTTTAGTATTTTTTCTACAATTCCGATCAATTGCAATTTTTGAAAAAATTTCTTTTCACATCCTGTAGTAAACCAATTGCTCTACCTTCCCAAAAAAATTCAAATCGTATAGTACAATATTAAAAAAGTTATCGTCTTTTTAAGAGTGTCCGAATATTAGTGGGAGTCACTGCATATACATATACGGTTTAGAGACGCGTCAAAGATTCCAATTCATTAGCACGCGTATTTGCCGAATTTTCAAAAAAAATTTCGATTTAATTTTTAATGTAGAATCGCCCCCTTTTCGCCCCCAATCGTTAATTCGTTAACATTAAACTAATCTTCGTAGGATGGATAGGTCGGATGTTTGCATGCGTGGGTTGAGATCGACGCGACGCGACGCGACGGTTTCGTTTAATTTTTCGAGGAAACCGATGTCGAAGAACGAGCCAGTCAGGCATCTATTCAGCTTTTGACTCGAATCTTGACCAATAAAAGGGGCATTAGCGCTAAGTGGACGCCTCGCCTACTCAGTCATAGTTCTGTTTGCTACAAGAGCAGAGGGTGGAAAGTACAAGGGGCGCAGTTAGCGATAGATACAACTGCGATCCAAGTAAAAGTCAGAGTCTATTTTTTGCGTGTCGATTCACATCTAAAGACATATCTAACCCAGTCCAAAAAATAAATCGATAAGGCACACGCTTGAAGCAACATTAGGATGCATTTGAAGCAACGAATACAAATCGAATCGAGACTTAAAAATTACGCAATAGCTACCGCGTGCTTTATTATATTTTTTAATTTTCGATTATTATATTTGAAATATTTCGAGTTACAATATGATATTTAACTGTTCCGCGTATGCGTTTCGATTAGTCAAACGTTCCATGGCATCGAGGTGCACCGACAAAGTTTGTACTTTGCGAGTGAAAGTTGCCAGTTTCGTAGCTGTCGCTGCCGCGCGCGCGAGAAGAAAGGAGAGAGAAGGGGCGAGGACGAGGACGAGAGACTGGGGAAAAAGAGAGAGCACAACAGAGAGAGAGAGGGTGGGTTTTAGGGCGTGGGATGGTAAAGGGGGTGACAGTGGGGATTCATTATCTGACAGTCTATTGTCATTCCTGCGGGCTGAGATTTTGCTCAGGCCAAGAGCAGCATCTCTGCTGTACATATGACTGTGTACATACTATACGCGTATATGGCCAGTGATACGCGATATTTCCCTTCAGGAACGCGTTTCGAGAGAGTCGGACATTTCTTTCAAATCTTTTCTTCGATGTTGGATTGTGTTTTCTTCTATGGATCGTACGCACAGCGAATCGCAGTAACATTTCGACGCTTTTAAAACGGCGATAACTTTTTCCATATTGGCACTTGGATTTTTTTTGAGAAGTTAGGTTTACTAGATAGAAAAATCGTGAAAAAATCCGGAAACATAAACATAATATTCAAGTTTTCAGAGTACCACAGAGAATAGCTGAAAAAAAATTGAAATTTTCGAGTTTTTTTTATAAGAATTCAGTAACGAGATATTGTTCTTAATTTTTTTCAGCATCTTTTGTATAATGCATCATCGAAATTAAAAATAAAACGCGAAAAGGGGTTACCGCGGTGCGATTCGAGGCTGCTCGAGGAATGTGAAAAGCGGGCGAGATGTCGCAAAGAATCGTACACGGCTTTAATTACGATATAAAAATATGCATGCGTATCGGAATAAATTAAAAAGGTTTAACATTACCGCGAAACCGCGACATCGCGCGATCCATTCACTGCAAAAAGAAAGACCGCAAATAGGTTAAGGACAAGAGACACATTTTTTTGTGGGTAGACCGCGATCCATCCGCCGCGGTTTTTCGCGTCGCGAATCTTTTGTGTAGCAGCCAACCAACGACCAACCTCTCCTTCCCGATTCCGACTTCCGGTGACACGGTGACGAGCATAACTCCCGACGCATTAAATGCGGGGACAATTAAATGGCCCCTTCGCTGCCTCCCGCTGCCAAGTTATCCCCGAAGTTTCAGAACTTGGTCGCGCAAACAACTTTAATTAAATATCTACCGACGACGACGGGGCTGAGCGAACCCCGATCGACCACAGACGAAGATACCGGGACCCGGGGTGAATTCGGAAGAGGAAAAATGTGCTGGTAGCATGAACAAGTGTAAACTATTCAAATTAATGCGAATTGTAGATATTTTTTTTACGAAAACAAACCATTCAATATTCACTTTCGAATTTATTAGCGGTATTTATTGCCTTACGACTGCGAACAAATTCCTCTGCTTCTGTCGTGCATTTGAAATCGAGCATTGTACGTCATCGATCTTTATTTATACCGAACGTTTTTTAATCAAAATTTCGATGATCGCGACAATGCAACAACAGGGAAGAAGGGGCAAACAGACAAGCATCGCGATCATTGGTTGATTGTGCTTTCGCGAGCCTTGAAATCGCACTCGATCAACTGCGCGAGTATGCGTCATGGCGTCATGCGTTAATGAAAACGAAGACCGAGCAGAGCAAATAGATAATCGTGTCGCGGTGAAAACGCGCAGCCGCCGCGCCGCTCCGATCGTGACATTTTCTAATTACGTCCATCATCGTATTGACATCCAGTGGTTTCCGTTAATTATAATGAATTGTGAATCACGCGATCGTGCATCAGGATTGCGGTCACTTTTGTTACGCACGATCCGATTGCACCGATGTTACCGCGACTCGGTTGGTCGAAATCAAGTCGGTGTGTTCACCGAGTGTACTCGGACGGTTCTAGAACTTCTTTCGAATGGATATCAACAGATTTCAAACTATCGTCTTAGTAATAAATTCTGTTTTTTTATTATTCAGTTTTGAAACTTCGGGAATTCCTCGCGGAGGTACAGTGGTTAGTCGAAAATATTGAAAGAATAATACGGAAAATGTGCTCGCGCGCGCGCGATTTGATAAATATTGACAGGGCACTGTAGTTGTTTCGATTGCATTCGATGCGCGACGCGCGGTGAAAAAGAGGAGTCGTCGTCGTCGGTCGAGAGGAATTATCATCGGTTCAAGGAGCAGGGTCGAATCGGAAGAACCATTCATACGGAAACGGGTATCGACTTTGACCATCCGGCGGCTCTCACCTTTACCGGAGCCATTTCTTTTAATCTATCGCGGCACGGCTCACGGCTCACGGCTCACGGTTCTCGGAGCTTAGGGCCTCACGGCTCAGAGCTCGGTGCTCGACTCTCGGCGCGGGATGCGCGGCCCGTTCTTCTGGCTCCTCCCCGAGGGAGTTTTCGGCTGTAGCAATGGGGAAAGAAAAAAGATCCGTGCGGAATCGCGGGTGTCGAGTACGCGGAACGCATTACACGATCATCGCGTACGGAAAGCCCAGATCAATTACATAATGGCGCGACTGAAACGGATGCTCTTCAACCACCGCCCGGAGCCCCCTTAGCCCGCTCCTCCCCCCGTCTCGTCTCTCCACCCCCGTACAGTCCAACCTGCCCGGAACATCCCCGCGCTCCTGGCACAGCCCCTTTCGCAAAGTGACTATAGAACAAAGGGTTGAGCCTCTTCTCTGCGGGCGCAGTAATTATTATGCTCTTTGACGATCCCTCTGTCTGTCAACGGTAACGCCAACGGAATCGATACTTCTAAAACTTTAATCGTTTCACGTATGAGTGACATGCTTTCCCGCATGTAAGCCGCATGTAAAAATATTCCATTGATCGATGTTCGAGCCGAAGCGCGAACACACGGTGCACGTTGGTGAAATAGAAAATCCATTTTATAAATTTTCGATGTTTATCGTAAAAAAATTCTATGCTGCCTAATAGTTTAAAGAATTTTGATTATAACAATTATGGTCTCTGGTATAAATTTTTGCTACGGAAACGCAGAAAAATTGAATAAGACTTACGCAATGTTAAAAGAATTGAACGTTCAATGTTTCGATTCGAAAATCTCTGAAAATCCGAACTGTCAATCTTGCTGGCGTATCGCGGGGAGGTGGGGACATTGGTAAACAGACAGGCGAAAGATAAGTGCAGAAATTGTTGACTTCGTACACCGCTGCGACCGATAAGGGGATGTAGAAGGTAAACGGCGCGGCGGATCGTAATGTTGTCGGGAGTTAGATATTTCTCGGATCAGTAGTGAAAAATGATAGGGGCGGCGATCGAGCCTTGTGTCGGCGGGTTCCTCATTATCCCGGAGGAAAGACGAGATCCTCGACGCGGAACTTCTTTTTCCCGGTTGGGAAGAAGACAGCCCCCTTGAACGATACAGATAACGCTTTCCTCGTTAGTCTTAATTTTCCCGCGAGTCGACATAAGCTCGACACCGCGCGCGCCGCGTACCCCGGCCAGGCGTTAACGACACCGAATACCGTACACTGTACACTGCGACGAATGAAATCGTAATAACGAGTGGTGACCCGTTGTTTGCACGGGGCCCCCCTTAATTTTCCTGCCTAATGTTCGGATTAATTTTCCGTTCGTCTTTTTCGTTCACCTTTCTCTTTCCTTCTCCGCGGGGCCGCGTATTTACTTTTGTCAGATAAAACAATGAATGTAGGCCGCTGTTGTATCCCCCGTCGTCGTCGCGGACTCGGAAAAATGGAAATTCCTTTTTCTGCCGCGATATGGCTGCGTGCGCGAGGACTCCCGTGTACAATGTGGCACGGCACGGCGAGGCACAATTATATTCCATTCTCTCTCGCGGGGAAATCGTTAATTCCAGAAATTCAATCTGGCCCTTTCAAACACCGTTACTTTTCACCAGGTACTTGAAATCTGCAGGATTTTCATACCGGTATTACCTATGGTGTCTTACAGTATTGTCGCGAAGTGCGTGCTTTTGATCGAATTAAAAAATATAGTTTTGCTCAGGCATGCCGAACCTCTCGAAGCCGCGCGCCGACGTAATTGTACGCTGACAATTGAGAAAATTCCAACGCCGTCGGATTAAGCCCGTCGCGGAGCTTTGAAGCGCGTCCACGATTACGTAGATTACAGGCGTCCCTCGATGAGGACAGAATTCGTTTCTTTCAAATCGCTTCATTTCACGCGCTAATAGGTTCGCGCGAGCGCTCGGTGTTTCGCGAACTCGCCCGCGTTTACAGATGCAAATCAGTTAAAAATCAGGCTCCGCCGTGAACGGGTTCGCTCTTTCTTTTTCATTGCGCCGCGCCGCGCCGTGACGCGGCGACACGATTATACCGAGCGACCGAAGCCCGACGTCAAAAGCATTATAGATTCAGACGTATCCAGGCGAGCGCGACCGAGCCGAAGCGACCTGGAGGGAGAGAGGGGTGCGAGGGGAGAAAAAATTCTGTGATCTAGCAAGAGGGTCTCTACGGCACAGCGACGAGTGAAATCTTTCTCCCTGATTTACGGCGATGTCGGGGAAGTTCGACGGACGGGCTCGGTTCGAATAAAACGCTGATAAGCGGTCCGTGTCGACATGGACAGAGCCTTAACGCGAGAGAAACGAGAGGCCAAGCGATCGCATAAACGTATTCGTGTCAAAAGCAGACTCCGGTCGAGACCCGAGTTATCCTCTGACCCCACTCTGTCATCTCGAACTTACTTCGCCTCCCGTTCGCCTCATGGAGAGCGAACATTCCCCGTCTCCGATCCCGCGGTTTTCTTTCTACGTTCGCCGGTCGCCCGAACAAAAATACAGATTGCTTTGTATGCGCATTTCGAACGACAGATAAATGCATCGCATCGGCACAAAGCGCAGACATGCCGGATCAAAACTAACAATTTCAGATCGAACTTTCAAGAGTTTTGAACATTTATACCGGCTGTTCGCGTTACAGAAATTACACTAATAATTCATTTAGTTACCGCGATAATCTCTTCTCGAGGTGAAATTATTTATTATTTTATTTGAACGATGCAACCGAAATAAAATAATAGGCTGACATAATAATTTCTACAACAATAGATTCGGAAGAATGGTAAACAATTTTGATCGTCGGGCGACGATAGGTTTTAGATTAGTCGATAGGTTTCGCGTTCAAAGGGAAAGACACGTGTTCGAGTGTTTGCACTGTTTAACGAAACGAAACGCGGCGTGGCACGGCGGCGGTAACCGGAATGCATTCTTCGGTATCGAATGCGCACGTAACGCGTCTACTTTTGCGTTCTATTTCCGCGGAATCACACGGATTGCGGTGCATCGGGACGTGTTTTAACTGTTTTAAGCGTTGCTCGTGTGTTCCTCGTGCTCCGAACACTCAACGCGACGGCATGAGCTCGCCGCGATAAAACATCGGAGCCGGTGACTCCGCTCTGCTCGCCTTTGCTCTCCTTGATGCGGCTCGGAACAAAAATACATATATGATTCAATGGGAAACGCGAAGCAATTAAGGGCAGACGTCTGTCGATAAACTTTCAAACGCGGCTCGGAGACGCGTTTGTCGCCGATTTTACCGCGATTACAGGCCAGAAAGGGATTAACGAGGACGCGTCGCAGTCGGCGAGAAACTCGCGCGTGCCGCCCGAAATAGTACGCGAATAACGTCCGGGATGAAAAGGGAATTAATAGAGAGATTCTGGAACACGGAAAACACAAATACAGGGTGTCTGAAAAATGTTGTACTTCCTTAAAAGGGATAATTCCTGAGGTGATTTAGAGCCGGTTTTTCCTCTGCGAAAATCTTCCTCACAGTAATTGCGATATCCAGTAAGAGAACGTCGATATGTATCGCGTACCGTTCTACGTAAGCGAGGACTAATTTTGAAAGCATTCAACGAAAATGCATAAACTCATTAGATATAAATAAACGAGAGTTGGGGTTCCACAAACCGGCGCGTAAAATCGAAATTCGAGGCTTCTGGCACACACAACACACTGGCTCGAGCACACGCACGTATTGTTCCTGTGTCATCGGTTTAACTCTCTTAAGCTTCGAATTTCGCTCCGACAATTTGCTTATTAATCAACTCTTTATCTTTCCTATCTCGCTCGTGTACCGTTAACATTTCGCTTTATTCGGTTCTCTAGCAAGCAGTATAAATAATTATAAAACTCTGTAAGCGATAGAATATTTAAACGAAACGTTTGGGCTCGTTTTAAAGCTAGAACTCTCTACTTTCGCAAAGCAGTGTTCGTTTTCCTCCAAGATATTTTTACACGATGGGGCAAGTCATGGTTCGATCTACGAAAGGCAAGTTTAAAAAATTGTCCAACATCCCAATCCTATCGTTTCCGAGCATTCGATAAATCTGAAAAACACCGAATCCTTTCATAGCTCAGCCGAAAATTCGTTCTTGGTGGTCCCGACGCGCTCTTTCTTTTACAGCGTGGTTATTAGAGTCCGCTTTGACCGTGGAATCACTAAAAATTCGCGTGATTATCAATCGAATAACTGGCGAAACGAAATACCGGGCTCGGGTTACCATCGAGCCAGAAACGATCCCGTTTCTTGGAAGCTGGTCTCTGTCCGTCTTAGGCCGGCTCTGTCCTTACGACCCCACAATATTCACCCGCGTCTGATCCAATAGCACGCGGTACGACTGTAGAGACGATTATCCCCAAAACGGCGTGTAGATGGTACGCGTGTGTGGAGCCGGCCTCGTATACACGGTCCACAACTACAAGCGCGGGTACGGACGCGTACAAGCCGCGGGTAAAGCAAAGCGGAGCAAAGCAGAGCGGAGCAGAGGAGAGGAGAGGAGCGAGAGGGAGCGAGCTAGAGATAGAGAGGAAGAGAGACGAATTCGGTAGGTAGATGTGCATCCGGCAACCTGCTGACAACAAGGCCCCAATACAGTCAGCCAGCCGCCGCCGCCGCCGCCGCCGCGACGCGCCGCGCCGTGCCGGTAGAAATTTACGCTCGCGTATCGACGCTCGTATATGTACGTACGTAGGTACGTACGTACGTTACTCTCATCCACGTAACATATGTACGCATGGGTCGCGTTAAGTGTAGCGTAGCTCTGTGATTCTCACCCGGTACCCAGAGCTCGCTTCTCCCCCAGCCCCATCCTCCCCTGTCCACCTCGTCATCCTCGCGGCGCAGCTCTCGGCTCCTCTCCCTCACCCTCGCCCTGCTAACCGCGCCACCTCCGCCTCCCATCAACCCCCTCCGACCTACCCCCTTATCCCCTGGTCCCTTTCCTCCTCGAACTACCCCGCCCGGCCCGTCACCGCTGTCACCAGGCTGGCAGTCGCATCGTATCGCAAACAAAAGACGATGCGACAGCGAGTGACGTCCCTCCGCTTCCTCCTCTCCTTTCCTCGTCCTCGGTACACCCGTCGTCCGCCCCTATCCGCTGCTTTCCTCGGACCCAGTACCCACTATCGTCCTTCTCCTTCTCACCTTTACCCTCCTTTCCCCATTCCTTCCCTCTCCTCTCTATCCTCATCTCTATTTCTGCTTTCTCGGCCGCTCTCGCTCACTCTTCTCCCCAGCCCTTTTCCTCTTACCCTAAAACATCCCTCTCTCTCTCTCCCTCTCCCTATCACCGAATACTCTTTACACCCTTCTCCAACAGAGAGAGAAAGAGAGAGAGTACTCTCTTCTCTCGACTTCCACCCGGTTTCTGTTGTCACCCCCTACTACCACTACTACCACCATCGCCACCCCTTCCCCGATATTCACCCCGAGCCATCTCTTCTCTCTGACTCTCGCTGCTCCACGATTTCCACCGACCTCTTCGTTCCCACCGGCGCGGCGCGACGCGGCGCGGCGCGGCGCGGCGAGAGAGACCACATTTCTCTCCCTTCATCTTCCATCGTATCTCTTTTCGTATTGCCATCGCTATCTCTTTCCACTGTTCGCGCTCACTTCGACGCACCCTCTCAACCCCGTCCTCGCTCTTTTCCTCCGATCCACCCCCGTCCTCCACCCCGAAACCTAAACCGCTACCGAGTAGTGGTGCACCGACACAGATATAGAGTCAGCCGTACCGGCGGAGCTATCTGTTGTTATCACCAGTTATTTGCATCCCTTCGCAGTCGGTGGGGTGGTCGCCGCTCTGCCTGCTGCGAGGAGGTGGAGGAGGAGGATACGTTCGCGCACAGAGACTCGATGACGGGACGAGCCGAGGGGTTTGAGACGAGGGTGCAGGCGGGGGGACAACGGACATAGGGGGCTGACAGTGGGGGAGGGGTCTTGAAATTCTCGGGAGCTTTACTTCCCGGGAATATTACACGCCCCGCCGTGAGCTCCCGCCGATTCGAGTGATTCCTCATCTCTCGCCCTTTTCCTAACCGTTTCGTTCTTTCGCGAAAGCAGATGCGCAACAACGCGGCTATATTTACACCCTTCTCCGTTAGATGAATTTCGATTTGATGGAACACCGACCGTGTTTCCGATTTAACCGGCCTCGAGACCGTTGTCTACGATGCCAGCCCCCTTGCTCCTTTCAGATACCCCTGAAGACAGGGGCCACGGAATCTTCCTCCGCCGCCGTGAATCGTCCAAGGATCGCGGGATTTCGTATAACGGACTTGCTTCGACACGTATTCGAGCTTATTCGTACAATGATTCATAGCCAACTGCTTTTCCGATCAAGACGCGTGCACGGCGCAATCAAATAAACAATCGACGATCGCAAAACTGTCTTTTGGAGAGGTCGGAGTTGTTTCGAGCGCGACCCCACGCGCGATCCCAACAAACGGATTATTTCGTGGGCTAGGTTCGTTATAAGATTACTAGCGCGTAAGTACCCCGTTGAAGCACCCTCGGCCCTCGAAAGAAGGGGCGCGCTAACATCGAGATGGTCCCCTCCATCGAGAGGCGGCGGCTCGGCGGCACCGCCGTAATTTTCGCGCGGCTCCTACGCGATGTTACCCGTATTGTCAGCATGGGAAACGCGCGGATGTCTTGGGCGACGTGGATCTCCCTCTATGGGTCGTTGGTGTGGCAGTCGGCTAGGGACGGCGCTTGTAAAAACGGGAGAAAAAAAAAGAAGCTGAAATCAAGGAATAGCGACGACGACGACGACGACGACGAGGACGAGCACACAAAGGCGAAAAAGGAAGCTGGTAGTAAGTGGAAGCAGAAAGAAAAGGGGGGAAAAATAGTTTAGGGGTGCGAGGGGCTTGGGGTGAGGGTGGGAGGAGAGCGGGTGTAGAGAAGAGGAGATAGACCCCGGAGGAACACCGACGAATCACCGGTGTTTAAAATTCCCGTGAGGCTTCGCGGTTTCGCGCTTCGGGAGAGGAGGTGGAGAAAATGTGGGGAGAGCGAACGGGGTTGGTGGGGGATCGAGGTTGAAGGGGTTGCTGGAAAGGCGATGGAGGACCAAGAGGAAACGAGGAGAAGGGGTTGAGCGTTCGGAGTCGACAGATTGCCGAAGGGACAAATAAGAGTGTATCCAGTCGCCAAACGCGACGAGGCGAATTTCGGGTAAATTGTTTCCCCCGAGCCTCCCTCCTGTCCTCCTCTTTTCACCCTGGCTCTTCGGGTTCTCTCGCCCATCGCCCAGAGGAGATTCGCTGGGTGTCGTGGAAGCGACGATTTAAATTTCGGGTACTTGCCCGCGAGGCGAAGCACCCTTCTGGACTCTGGGGTGGCCTTCACCTCCCGCGATTGGAGATCATCGATTTTTAAATCGTCATGCCACGGGCCACGTTACCCCTCCTCTCTTCGAATCTTATTCGATTATTGCGTCGTCTTCGTCGTCGTCGTCGAGCGTTAACGGTAAACAGGATTTAGGGCGCGTCACTTGATTACGTGTTATCGAGTGTTAACCGTAGAGGCGGCTTAGGGGTAGTTTATTTTGATTACGCAGGAGTAGGAGTTGATCGCGCAGGAGTTGAACCGTAACGCTTTTCTCTCGACGCGTTTTGCTCCGTCTCTTCTACAACTCGAACCTTCGAATATAAATATTGAATTCGGAAATTTGTTTTAACCGCTTATATTTTGTTGAATAGTCGATCGCTGGGATTCTCGAGTAGATTAGGTCTTCTTCCGTGGACACTTCCTTTCAATTTCCATCGACGATACAATTTTCGGATCGCGTATCGATATTGGAGGAGGTTTGTAGCGACGCGGAAAAGATTTCTGGAAAAGAGTTGAAACGAGGACGATATGCAAAAAGGAAAAGGGGGTTCGTTGGTACGGCGAGGTAAAGGGTTTAAGTGCAGCGTTTGTCTGTGAGATAAAACGCTTTTCCTGGACTATCGAGGAACCACCGCCTTTTGGGAATTCCGAGCATCTATTTAGAATCGTTATACCTTGACCCAACCTATTGTGTAGCTCGGAGTCCATGCGGGCTGACCTTATTTCGCCTCGATCGCATGGAGGGTGCTTGTTATCTAAAAAACGCAATCTTCCAAGTTTTCCACATGCCCAATTTGATACAAACAAAACTGATGCAAATAATTGCGATTCTCTTATTTTCACGTTTCGTCAGGACAGAAATTCCAACAGTTTTTTCAAAGATAAAAGCAAATTGCTTGTTCTACAGAATTATCTAGATTTTAATAAATCTATATGTATAAGAAGGCAGAAAAAAGTTGAAATTTGTTGGATCATGTAATTAACAGATTACATCTGCAGGCAGGTTTTGATCGCGAGGGTAGACGGCGCGCGACGCGACCAGATAAATGACGATGGGCTCCGCGCGATGGGTTCGATTCAGAATTTAAAGGATTTCGAGGGATCCCTCTCTGCCTCGAACGCAACGAGCGCGTTTTGTTAAGCCGCGAACAGGGACATACGGTGAGCGATGTAGCTTTGAATGGCCGAGGGATCCGAATACGCCCGCATAGATACGCACTATGCGTGCTTAATTTTCGCGTTAGCTCGACCGATCCATTGTACCGTGTAAAAAATACGACAAATGGACCCGAGGTGACGACTGCTTCAAACGGAACTCTGTAAAACCTCAGAAAAAAACCATTCCACTGGTCTCCTGTTTTGCGAAGAAATTCGATCGAAATATTAAAAGGGTCACATTAATGTCGCATTTTTTTCAGAATTTGAGAACGTATCATTTATTTAGGATAGTTACAGAACTACCCGCGCGGTCAAGATAGAGGGCTAAAATTTTATTCGGAGGTGTTTTTCTTGGTCAGCTTCCGAATGGTTAGCGATAGCCGTTGAAAAACTTTTAAGGGCCGTTTTGACCATTTTAATCGGCTAGGCCTTGTGTGTTCTCACAGTTTCACTTGTAACGATTGAAAATGGAAATGTCACTTGCGATCAGTCTCATGATTAATGGCACATAATATGTATATAAAATCGGTGAAACAATGAAAATTTTAATAACGATGAAGAAAGTCTGTCACAAAACTGCAAAACGGAGGGCAACTCGATCGAGTTTCGTCGAAGCTCGTCGTTGCGAAATTGATTAGAAATTTGCGAAATCGCGACACGAGTTCATGAAGCGGTATGAAAGTGTAATTTAGAAAAACTTGATTGCACGTGCTAAACCGCAAGCCGTTTGTAATTCAGCGAGCCTTCGAGCGGTGCGCGTATTATCCTTGGTAACAGGTTCCACTACATGTAGACTTTAGATGACCGTTCACGTAACACGGTGAAACGGTGCTAATTGGCCCGTTGCGAGGGGTAATGTGCGGAAGCACTCGTACCACTCCTCACACCCCCCTAAGCCAGACTTGCTTCCGGTTGTGCTTCAATGTATCCAGAAAGGAGGATTAAGTTCGCTTAATTCCTTCCATTATTTTTACGATTCTCTCCACTCGTCATCGCTGCGCGAATTAAACATTCGAGTTCGCTTGCTAACGATCAACTGTCCGAACTGAAAAATTTTCGAAACTTTTCTGAAGTTTCATAGGTACAGTGCTGGGCAAAATAGTAAGATGTTAAATTTACAGTTTAAACTAATGCAATGTAATGTACTATACATATGTTGAGGAAGTCGATTTCGCGCGACTTTTCCGAGCATCGGCACCGCGGCGAACTTGTCAAGTTCGATTTCTCTCTCGGAACAAAGCTGCATCAAAAAATCCCGCACTTGGCAAATACCATACAAGAGAAATGTTCTCTCGTTGTCACGACTAATTGCACAGGACCTCCGGCATGACAGGGTCCGCGAGAGTACGGAGGCCTATTTATTTAATTCCAGGGGAAACGGCGAACCATTACCTAAGATAAACTGGCAAAGGCATGCACGTCTCAATTCCGGCGTGCATTAAAAATCGATATTCCAGTCGTGAACGGGAGCAGATTCTTCCCCGACAGTGTAAACATATCCTCGATACGTCTGTACACCAAAGAGACACGAAGACAGCCACGTTCAGCGAGTCGTCGTCGTCAGAAGTGGTGGTGGTGGAGGAAGAGGAGGAGGAGGAGGAGGAGGAGAAGGAGGATGAGGAGGGAGAGTAGGAGGTGTAGGAGTAGTAGGAGGTGTAGGAGGATGGTTGGCAGTAGCGGTGTCCGGAGTGAGGAGAAGGAGGAGGAGGAGGAGGAGGAGGAGGAGGAGGAGGAAGAGAAAGATTCTCTTTTGCCTATATCTGTTTTCCACTTTTTTTCATCCGTGTAGCAGGGGTACGATTGTAGTCCTCTCCCTCGTTCCTCTCCCCCTTTTTTAGTGCCGCCCTCTTCCTCTGATTCTCGTTCTTTTTCCTACTCTGTGCGTGGGGTGGTTTGTCCTGCTCGGGCGGTCTAGCTGTCCCTTTCTTTCCATCCGCTGCCTCAAAATGTGGCATTCAACAGGGCTTCCACGGTGCTTGCGGTGGTGCGGAATCCGCGCCGGTTTGCCGCGACGCGGGGTGCATCGGGGAAATGATGCGCAGATTGGCCGGATCATCTCAAAAACCACCACCCTCCGCCTCCAGCCCTCCTCCAACCCTACCCCCGTGGCACCCCCGTCGCTCGCGCGTCCCCTATCGTTCTCTCGCTCGCGCTCGGCCTCGGCTATCCTGTCTCTGGCACGCTTTCCATCTCCGTTCGCCGCGTGCAACCCGCGTTCTCGCCGTCGCCGACGGTCGCCAGGGATGGAATACAACCCCCACTTTCGGCACCGCCGCCGAACAACCACCCTGCCACCGGTCTCTCTCTCTCTCTGTGCCTACCACTGTGCCCGACGACGAGTGACTGAGTCCTCCGATTATTATCTCATTTGCTGGCACGAGCAGCACGCGACGCTGCCGCTGCCACTGCCGCCGCTCGCCAACAGGATCCCGTAGATCCCTCGCTCTCGATCACCCGACGAGCTGGACCACCGGGTCGTCGCTACCTGTCGCCGCGTGTACAGGTGAGTAACCAACAGTTCCACCTTGGTTTATTCCTCGTCCTATCCCCTGCGATTCGTTCATCGAGATCGCAAACCCTCTTCGCCCTTTCTTAATCTTTCAACGGAAGGATCCGACCAAGTTTTCGGTAGCTTCTGGATCTTGTGAAGGATCTGGCGGTCTCGAAATTAGTGTCGATTATCGTTGCTCGAATCGGTTCGTATTAATTGGAACTTGTTGTGCTCAGTTGCTCGGTTGGCCAGGATCCTCCTGCACACGTGGATCCCTATTGTTTTGTAGTAGGTCGTGGCCGCTAGAAGAAGCGAGGGGATTATGGTGATATTTGGACGCATGCTTCCGGTTCGGTTCACCGGAATTGGCAATTCGGTTCACCGGAACAGCGAGCAAACGGAGGTTTTAAAGTGACGACACCAGTGGAACCGAAAATTTCCAATTCGGATATTTTCAGGAACGTAAAGTGCGGCGAAGTTTCGAAAGTTGTTTCGTAAAATGGAAATCCGTGGTTCGCGGAAATTTTCATGGAGGATATTAATTTGATATTGGCCCGCGAGCGTTTGCATATGAAAATGTGTAGCGACACTGATCCGGGCCCGCGGTAATTACGGCCGGAACATCAAAGTTCAATGGCAAAAGTAAACAGAAAGAATCAAGTCGGACAGAGACGACCAATCCGAAATTAACGGGCGACGCGAGTATGTGGCGAGTATCGCGTGTCCGATAATAATTCATCGTGCAATCCTAGATTGGTCCTGCCCGGCCCTTTGTGCCGCGCAAAGTGTTTTCGCCACGCGACAGCACTGATTACTGGACTGGGTCGCGTCGCGCGTCGTTTCGATGACGCTCCGTTCGAATGATAAAACGCTGCT
This sequence comes from Lasioglossum marginatum, assembly GCA_028455795.1. Taxonomy (NCBI): domain Eukaryota; kingdom Metazoa; phylum Arthropoda; class Insecta; order Hymenoptera; family Halictidae; genus Lasioglossum; species Lasioglossum marginatum. Next base: position 11,218,941 of record CM052253.1, on the reverse strand, counting down.
ACGCAACCGCTTTTCTTTAAACAAATTTCACACCTGCTCTTCGATTTTATTTCTTTAATATTAGTCCTAGTTGCTGAAATTCGGAAACCAACCTCCACTCGAGGCTTTATTACTTTAAAAGGTGGAATTCCGAGTGACGAATATCAAACGAAATTAAAAATTATTATTTCAACAATCGGAACACGACAATTCTGTTCATTTATGTTATTAATTGCAAAACACGAATTGGGGCCACTGTTCGGGGAATCAATAATAATTGACGAGTACGTACAATATTTCTGAATGAAATTTTGTTTTACGGAAAAATCTGCGAACAACTAACAATTCGAATATTTTCCTTTGTGATATTTCTTTCTAAAGTGTCGAGCATCGTTCGGAATTGTTTCGATGTTGTAGTTAATTGATCGGAAGTTGCTCGGGCATAGAGAGCGCTGTAATATTTACAAATCTATGTACGAATAATGCATATATAAATATCTGTCCGCATTGTGGCAGCTAGACGATGTAATTATTTCGTAGCTAATTATTTACAAAGTAATTAGCGCACAATCGCCGAATAGAGTAAATCTCGCAACGATTGTATCGTACACGTATCAGCTTCGCAAACTGAAACGCGTCCAAAACTATTTTTATGTTATTTAAAACAAACAAATTTCTTTCAGAGAAATAGCTAAAAACTTGGATCGGCACGTGTAAAATATTCAGCTTTAGTGCTTCGTAACTGTTAAAGCGGTCGACAATGTCAAATCCACTTTTGACATTGTCGAGAAGACACAATCAGAATTAATGAACGGATATGGCGGATCTTAGAAGGAAAGTTGCCCGCGTCTATCGGAAGCGTTGCAATTTCTGCGCTCGCGAAGGCATTAAAATCACTCGGCTCCACCGCAAACTATCGTATAATGTCACCATACGTTTCTTTAAGTACCAACGAAGGCCCGCGCGCGCGTGTGCGTATGCGTGTGTCACATGCACCCCCGCCGCCGCTTGTTTCGCATTTTTTGTTCGCTGCACTCTTTTACGGTCGCGGAAGAGGACCGTTCGAATTACGCGGAGAGTTCAACCGTAAAAAAAACTGGGTTCTACTGCGACTGACATTTCTTTTTCTCTCTGTCTCTCTCTACGTAAAACGAGATCGTTTTGCCTCGGGAGGAGTCTCCCTCGCAATAAAAATGTTTATGTGGACAGTAAAGGGATCGCCGCCGTTACTTGAAGGGAAAATGAGGACGTATGCCTCGCCGCGTAAAGGCGACCCGGCGGAATATACGCGGCGAGATCGTGTATCAGCTCGGTTTCCATTTTGCCGATCGCCGAACACTTTCTTCTTATCGATTTTATTATTCATTTTTCCGCGTCCTTCAAGATGTTTACCTTTTCTCGAATAGCTCTGAGGTAGCGTAACGCGGTGAGAAACGACAACCATAAGGGTAGATTATCCAGATACCGCAGCGAACCGGTGCGAGCCGTCGCGTCGCAGCTCGATCGCTTCGTCGAGGAGGAACGTCGTCGTCGTCGTCTGTGACGCAGTTTCAGTTTCACGAGGCGGGGGAGGGCCGGTTTACGATTCATAAGACAACTCGGTGGATTGAATTAAGCGAGCGGTGCGGCAGCTGCCAGTCCGTTCCTGGTCCGTCCGCGCACCCACTGCGAATCTGCATAATCCCGTTCACGTCGACGATTCTAATTGGCGGATTGTTTCAATCTCTGTCGCCGCGAATATTTGCATTGCTCCTCTCGTTTCTGCCTGCTCGTCCCTCCCCCCACCCTCCGTTTGTCCCCCACTCCGACAGTATTCCAGGCTTCCTCATTCTATTTTATCCGCACCTTCCACCCCTTTTTTGGCAAGACTACCCCTGCCTGCACTCCGACGTACAGAACTTTCCTCGAAGTCTTCGAGTTTCTTGGTTTCTTACTCGCAGAGTTCGTGATTTTTATCTGTTTTTGCAGAGTTGCGAAAGAAATAATGTTGCGTTCGCAATCTCAATAATTGTCAATTAAAAATATCATAAATCACAAATTATGAAAAATTATGTACAGCGACGGCGCAGCGCGATCAGCAAAAAGTCACCCTTCGGGGCGTTGAGACGTGACTGTAAAGGAGGCGGAACAGGGTGCCGAGAGTGTTTATTAGAATTTTAAAAAGACGCTTGGATTGAATATTATAGGGGTGGATGGCGGAAATGTGTTACCGTTGACTTTTAGGAGGGTGCTCTCCACCGGGGCGGGGAATAAATTGTTTCGTCGCGGTGGATCCGAATGCACGTTGGACTTTTTCGCGTGACTTCTTTATCTTCCCGGTAATAGAATAAAGGAACCGACGCGACGCGATGGAAATTCTCAGTTTTTGCATAATTGACGTACTCTCGGCCGTGAGCGCGCACGCGCGCGGCGTTGAATTATTTCACGCGGGGTAATGCGATTTAAATATGAGGGAGTCGGGAAGATGTTTCCGCGAGCAGTACGTGGGTAGAATGTAGATTCGCCGGTTTCTTTGTCGCTTTCTTTCTTATCGCGTAGCTTTTTGTTTTCTTTTGGCCGTGCTACGAAGTAGAAAGGTGAGAGAACGCGGAGCGCGGAGCGAGTACCATCAGCGATCTGGCGATCAATTTTCTAGAAACTCGAGAGATCTTCGCCCGGGACACTGCGAGACTCGGACTTGGATTAAAACGGTGCATCGCCTGAATTTTATGAAGCGACGGGCTTTAAAATTTTCTGTTTGGGAAAAGAGTCCGCCGCGGTGTAAGCAGTGGAAACGCGTTGCTATTGTCTCGCGACAGAGCCATCACGGGGAGAGAGAAAAAAAGTCGTTCCGTGTCCCTTGGGATTCCTCGGAAAGAGGCTCGCATATATCTGCTGCCTTTCTGGCCTTTTATATTCTTTTCTCGTTACGACGACGATTAAAAAGTCTGTCGAATATGCAATGGTGTCGCATGTATTCGAGTCGACGATGAATCGCACCCCAAAAAGATTGAACATCTCACCTTTTGTCGAGATATTTCAGTAAAAACTGGTAGAAATATTGGATCGGAATTGAGTTATTCGATAGCACGGTGAATATCTTAAAACGCTACGAACTTACGCTCCAATCCGATATGTATGCGCAGGCAGTAGAAATGGTTGGCCGTGATCAGACACGTCGGACTGCCGTTTGAGTAAAGTAATGGAGAAAATTGTTTCTTACCACTGTGCGCCTCACCAAAAAATCTGAAAATATTCATGAACAACACATATATTGTATCTATACACCCTTAAATAATCTTGGCATGGGGAACGGATCTAATACTACGTTCCGTCAGATTTTTTATTGTTTGTTCGTCACGAAATTAACAAACGCATTTCACGCGTCGAACGTAAATTTAATATGTACACATATAAATCTGTACGGATGGAAATTTTAAAACTGAACAGGATTTCAGTAAATTCATTGTTTGCAGGATTGGACAGCTTTTGTTTGAAACGAAAATAGCAAATGAAATGATAAATATTTACTCCAAATAAAGTAACATATCAGTTTATTTAAAAATGTTATTTTAGGTTGGTTTCGATCAAATATTTCATTATTTTAAATAATTGCAAAAGACTATCCCAGAGTTTACAAAGTTCCAAGGGGAAAATAAGTATATACCAAGGAAGGCACTTCTATATTTTTAGCGATGTTTGAAGAAAGAAAAAACTCAAGAATACTGTTGTGTTATTTTCAACCTATTAAACACATTATGATAAGAGATAAATTTCTATTTCGCTCCAGCTTAATTCTGTTATATTAAATTTGGATTGGTTTGCCCTACAATAAACAAGATTAAGGCTAGCGAAGTAGATTTTATGGTGAAGCGTGAAAGAAGTCGGAGGATATTCAGTGCCCGATGTTGACGACGCGACGCGACAGAGAGGCGGTCAGAATTATGGACAGGACGCGGCTCGAGCACGGGCGACGAGCTCGTATTTATCACGAAGAGTAAAACTGACAGCAGTCCATTTCCTGTTCGTCCTGCCTGTCTGGCTGAACATAATATCTCCTGACGAAACAACGTGGACGCCGTTTGTTTGGGAAACAATGGACCGAAACAATACCCAATCCCTCCTCGGTCCGCGGACACGGATACAGACTACCATTCTGATTTCCACGCCCTGTTACTCTCTTTAGTCTTTCTATCGCGAGGAAATCTTTTCGAGACACCGTGGAATTCGCTTTCCGAAGAAAATACTTTTTCTCGCGAGAAACTTCGTTGCACGTATTAACACGCCTTCCTTCCCGGTCCCGCTTATCTCAGCTTCCCGGACCGTCTCCGATACGTATCGAGTCTCCATCGACAGACGTCGCAACAATGGACTCGATCCAAATTTAGATAAGATTCGATTAAAAATTCGATTTATCTAAATCTACATTATCTACGTGAGATACGAGTAGGTAAGAGTTGTACAGTCTTCGAGTTTATTATACTGGTAAAATAATTGGTAAAAATCGGGCAGTTTTCACGGGTTTGTATCGTGAGCGTGGAAGCACGGGATCCGAGACGATTCGAAGATATTACAAGTTCATTAATCACAGGGCGGTGTCGGATCTCGGGAACGTTCCCTCTAATTACTATTTGTCCTCGCTGCGATTGTTCATACAACCGCGGCGCGGCGCGAAGTTTAATTGAAATACCTACGAGCGTAGATTCTCATTAACGATTTCACGGGGATTCCTCGAGGATTTCTCGGAAGATATCCGAGCGAAACCGAACGTGCACTTGACAGAAATTAGTAATCCTTAATGGATGACGCGATGCAAGGCTGGTTTTACCCACCCCTCGCCATAGGCGGTGCTCCGGCTTCCTTCGTCTTAGACTTAACAGCGGCGGATATTCAATTAATTTCAGAAGACAATAGTAGCTCGCTTCCACTCAGCCGATTTGCACATAACTGCTCGATGTTTTGCGCCTGTTGGATTATTAGAGGGAGCCCGACCACTATCCAAATTATTTACCGCGATAAACCATCCGTCGCGACGCGCGACGCGCCGTCCGTCAGCTACGCAAGAATAAGAATATTATGTACTTCGTTTTCGAAGACGTCGTTTTGTGGTTCTTAGAAGGAATTTTTTCCACAGTCTGCACGAACGTGTACGAAAAGATCACTCTTCAAAATTCCGTGATAAAGACGCGAGAATGTTCCAAGTTTCTGCTAAATGCTGAACTTTTCCATTTGTCCAGCCCATAGCCGGGACGCTCCGCCATGACGACAACCACGGGCGATCCATCGACTCTGAAGACGCCGGCGTCTTTGTCCGGCGGCGACCTAGTCTCCCGTCTGTTGGCAGCGACACCTCCCTACCTGTACAACGTGCCGTTGACACCTCACAGCTTCTTCTTCAGCGAGATGCTGCGTTCGTTCGTGCAAGCGAAAGCGGAGGCTACATCGGCGGGTACGCCGAGCAGCGCGCCTCGCCGCCGGAAGAGATCGTGGCGAGAAGCACGGGATCGGCCATTGGAGCTGACCACGAAGGAAAGGCAACACCATCATCACCATCATCACCACCACCACCACCAACAGCAGCAGCAGCAGCAGCAGCAGACGCAACAACAGCAGCAACAGCCAGAGAAGTACTTCCACGTTCAGCAACCGCAGCCGCAGCCGCAGCCGCAGCAACCGGAAACAAGGTTGGAGAACAGAAGCAAGCCTACCGAGGCGTACGAACCGGAGAGCAAGATGGCGACGTTTGAACAGAAACCGAGCTTCGTTGCCGACATACTGAAACCGGTCGACGAGAACAGATCCGACTTCGGTAAACAGAACAAGAACTACTTCGACGAACGGCCCCGCCACTTCGAACAGGCGCAGCCGCCGGAGAATATATTTCCCACCGAGCTACCGAAAGTGAAGCCGGAAGAGACGCATTCGGTGGACCGTAAGAACTGCAATTACGACAGTCGAAGCCCGTACGACGAACGCACGAAGAGTACGATCGCTGGTCAAGAGCTGCCCCTGCTTCCGGATCAGAAGAAGCTCGATTTCTCGAGGAACTTCCTGCCCGGTCTTCCCGGAAGGGGCTGCGACATGCTCCAAGGGGTGAAGGGGTTCGGCCTGCCCGGGAACGTGACGAATCCCGAGTTTCTCCCCAACCCGCTCTGGTACCCGCCGTACCCGATGCCACAGTCCTATCCTGGTATAGATCCCCTGCATTTTTTCATCGATCTCCGCGTGTCCGGCCACATCTGGGACCGGAAGCTGAGCGAGAGACAATTACCATTCAAGGGCAAGCATTGCTCGGCGTTCAGCGTACCGCAGTCCAAGGAGTACAGCGGTAACAGGCCGTTGAATCTAACGAGGGACGAGGCGAGCACGTCCAGGAGCAGCGAGGAGAACTCCCACGGCACCAATTACATCCTCAGACATCTGACCAGGACCTATAGAAACATCGGCCAGGCGCAGAAAGTGTCCCGAAGCGAGTCGCCCACGGAAGAGAGCGAGGACAGCCCGAAGGAAATTGATAACAGTGAGTGTCCGCGTTTTGTTCGTTCATGATGATGATCGGTCTTGTCGATTCTGCATGCTTCGCGTTCACGCTGATACGCGCTGTGAATAGTCGCGTCGCGTTGGTGTCTCGCGTGAAAAATTTCTCACGGTAAGCTAGTCGGTTGAAGAATCAAGTAATTAATCGGTTTTGAAATTCATTAGACGATAGATTCCCGAAACCGGAAACGCCTGGCACGTCGTCCGCGAGCCAAGAAGAAGGGAGGAAGGATCTGCGAGCTTTGATCGGCCTCGAGCTGGTCGTCGACTACGTCAAAGAGCCGAAGGTGGATCCATCGAACGAGCAGACTTCGCAAGTAACCGAATAACTCGTGAAAATCGAACGATTCGCTTCCGCTCCCTTCTGTATAAATAGATGTAGCTCCGACTTCGCTCGGCCACCGTCGTTCACGGTAATATAGGAAGCTCTGAACTTTATCGAACGATCGTCGGAACGATCCGACCTACAATCCCCTACACTCCCTCACCCCTCTCTACAATATATCGCGTCGACGAGCGATTATAGCGAAGCAAAAAGAATGTTTGCTCTAATCGAAGGTTCGTTCTTCTTTCTTCCTTCCGTTCCGGATTATATTGAAGTTAAAGAGAGAACACGTTATCGACAGTTTTCGTCAACGATATTTCATCGACGCTGATTTACTTAAAGAAAGGAAAGACTATTTAGTGCACGTTTAGCGTTGCCGTAGAAATATATAATTATTTATGTACCCATAAGTAATGCTGTTTCTCGATATAAAATTTTATTTTATCCAACATTTGGTACGATTGTTTTTCGCATTTGCAACGAAACGTTATAGTTGGCGGTTTAACAACAACAGCAATTACTTCTTAGTCTGTTCAAATATTTTTATTCGATATAGATGATGGTAGTTGCAATCGGTGTCGGTGAAATACTATCGACGCGCGACGGAGAGTTTATCCATGAAACTTTGTCTGTGATTCTATACCGATTTGCTCCGATCTAACAAAGAAAGCGTTCGATTCACATTTAAAATAGCATAACTTTTTGATATCACCGTTCGAATATCGCACTTTCGAGATACCGATACGTTTCGTTCCATTCTAACTTGCTGACATTCTTTCGAAAGACTTTTCTTATCGTTGCATTCGATCCTCGATTCGAAGAATTGCCTTTTAGCAAGCAGCTGGAGAATTTTAGCGGTCCTTGGGGACCAAAGAAACTCCGCTCGAAATTCGACTATATGTGATATACTCTGTAAATATAGTAACGTTCTATTGTATCTATATGTACCGATAGAAAGTATTCAACGTGTATATTAAACGTAATAAAAAAATAATGCAAGCAAAAAAGTTTCAAATTGGAATTTTTGTGCAGGGAGGAATTTCTGTGCCAGATATTACCAGCTTGATTTACGTCATTATCATTATACGTAGCGCGAGGAATGTTTGGAAAGTAAGTTGAGTATGTATGTAATGATATTTGGTCCCCTCAGGGTTTCAAATCCATTTACCACTTCTCCCCCTCTTCCACTCTCACTATCGCCTAATTTCAGCGGGACCTACTTTTTATTACGGTGGGTTCCGAACCATCTATTTGCCAACAACACGCAGCGCATACCCAGGGGGTCAACCCCCGGCGTTTACCGAGCGGTTACCCATCCAAATACTGCCTGCGCCCAATGCTGTTTAACTTCGGTGATCGTACGAGAACCGGTTTTTGCAGCGTGGCAATGGTCGTTGACAAAAGTAAGTTTAGTAATTTTAGATTTTATGCATTTATTTGGAACTTTTTCGAGTCCATAAATACGGAAAGAACTTTGTATTTGGCTTCTCTATCTTACTGGTGAAGGTCCGGGGTACGAAGGCACGGGGTTGAATGGCAAATATTTTCGTGTTTCCCGTGCACGAAATATGCGTTTGCGGTAGGGGAGGGAAGGGTATACTCGACTCTGAAGAGGGTGAAAAACAGAACAGAACAGAAGACAAAACGGGGACGAGGACGGCCTCCTCACCTTTCTGAATGCGTCAGGCTCGTTATAATCGAGAGCCCCTCGAAGGAGTGCGACGCGTATGCGAAAGGAGCCGTCGCATTCAGCCACGGATAACGGTCACGCTTCTCTCCGCCGCGTCGCGTTGGCCCGTCGACGTTATTTGACATTAATAAACTTCCGTGAGGGATCGTCCGTCGATCGGGATAACGTTACTCTGTTCGACGGGCGTACGCCGCGACGCGGGAGTGGGCGCGGGTGCGGCGTGCTGGCACACAATTAGGGGAAGTTCTCTCGAATATGCGTACGGCGTAGAATGACAAGAGATACGCGGCTTTTAGGGACGATGGTAAATCTGACGAGGGATATCGATCACCCTGACGACTGGCTCGCGAACGTCGAATCGAAAAGTGCGTGTTTGCGCGCAGTTAGATCGATGAAGCATGCTTCAAGCGGGAATCCGTCTGGTATCAATGACATCGTTCCGCGAGGTATCCGCCGACAGTCTCCAGTCGTACGACTGTTTTAGAGGCTCCGATAAAATTCAGTGTTCTATGGTGCTGGATAGAAGAATAAGACGAAAGTAGAATACAATAGTATAACAATCATTTGTTGCAAGTATAGTCGCTTGGTATTAATTACATTTGTGATGTAGACATGCTTGAACATATCAATAATCGATAAAGTCAGAGAACCAAATAGAGATGCACGCCAACAGTCAACGATGAACATCGCGAGGGGAGAAAAGCGACAGTTTGCAAAGTGCTCCTCAGAATAGCCCCATTCTGAACTACTTTCCGCTTTACGGTAGTTCTGAACATTTTTTTGAACCTCGACGACGCGCGACGTTCCCGACTCTGAAAAAACACAACTTCGGTTTATAACCCGCCTTGGTTTACTAGCTTGTTAACGCGGTTACCTCTCTCGGCATGCTTGATCCCACCGCTAGTTATTACCGTTTCGGAGAGGTTGGTCAAGCGCTGTCGTGATTAGCGATGACGCGGAGTTCCAAGATTACTTCTCCCTTGTTGTTCCCATCGATTTTCATCGTTTTGCGGCTCTGTTCTGGGAGCACGATCGCATCGTCCGGACCAACAAATCTCTTAATAGGTGCCTCAATCAATTTGTATCGAACGTTCGGTAACTCCTCTTTGTTCACTTCGACGAACGGCTTTGCCGGCGCGACCAGCGTGTACACCTAATTTCAACATTAACGCTACAATCATGCCACTGCGTTGCAATTAACATCGAGCCTCCGGCTAATATTTATTCGCCGGACGTTTCGCCATCAATCGGATTAACAGCGCCACTCTTCGTGCTCGTTTAATTAAACGGCTATCATCGTTGATGTGGGATTCGTTCGCGATTGTCAGAATATAAATGTTCTTGCTTTGGCGGAATATTTAATGTGTTTCTTTTTTTTCATACCGTTAAATTTCAATAATAATGATTTTCATAAAACAACGTATGCTAATCACGCTTTGTGCTCGGTACGATTAATGCCAACAAGTGAAACAGCTTACCTTATTTGCGGGCTGTGCGCTGTCAACGATTTCGTTCGGATCTCCAGCGGAGAAGCTGAGATCAAGATCTCGCGAAGATTGTTCATTCGGAATGGGATAAGTTAGGCCAGCGTATCGATTCGCATCCGAATTCTGCAAGTAATAAACTCGCCCATTCACGGCGACCACGAAGATCGCGACAATCGCTAGAACTCCTTGGATTCTCTTCATTGTTTCAAGGAAATGCGGATCAAACGGAGAACCGTGCTCGACTGGGTGCGATGGCCAGGGACCAAAGAAAACGTCGACTTAAGACCTCTCCCGTTGCAGCTGCTGTAACACACGTTCATCCATCCTAAGAAGATTATGGTTTCACGAAACAATTAGCAATTCCAGTGTCGACTGTCCTCGAACAAATGCGACCAACTTGATCGGTATTATATTTCAACGTATATATATATATATAAAAATATTAAGTACGATGGGCCTCGATACCTCGAACCTGTTGAGAAGTCGCAGTACCTCATTCCGTATAAATATTTATGAAAACTGTAACTGTAATTTCTTTTTGGTGAAATATAAAGAAAATTAGTTATAACAGTTAATGTTCTTTCTTCCCCAGATCTTCGAAAATTTTGCACAGAGAAAAATTTTTCAAATTAGACAAAAATTAAGTTTTCTATTAGGAGAATATCATAGTAAAAGAGGTGGCAGGAAAATTTGTTGCCACCTCCTTCGCTATCATATTCTCCTAATACAAAAGTCGATTTTTCGAGGTTTTCGAAAATTTTCAACGATTTTCGGCCGTCTGACTTGTCGTTGAGTTGTACTACTGAATTTTCGTGCCATCTCCTTCGATATCCGACACACATCTTTTGTGTTGGTAACTATCGTATGATAGCAGCATCGATAGTTCTTCATTGCTCTCTTCGCTTCTTGTGGGCAACAGATATGTACATACTCCGTTATCTTGGAACACTGCATCCTATGCATATCCTATACCTATGCCGGATCTATAAGAATGCATATGTATTGTACATATATGGTTTAACTCGGCTTCGAATTCGAACCGTAAATACGCGAGATAGTGTTATATAGATAGTTTTCGTAAACGAAAAGAACGAACGGCGGTATTTCTATCTGGTGTTGCACTCCGAAATCCCGTGAAACGCGTGGATTCTTCGGAATTATCGGAACAACGCTTATGAATGCCGGTATAGAAACTAAATCGCAGTTCCCTAAATCGGTGTCTTGCATTCACAGACACCAATAGCTTCCGATGTATTGTTCGCGTTCGAACCCGTTTCCGCATTAAAAGCAGAAAACACGGTTTCCGCTCATAAAGGGGTGAAAGCGGAACGAGCGGGTGCACGCGCATTATTGGAACGCGGCGAGAGATTAAAAACGACTTTTTCCAAAGGATCGGTTCCATTGACTGGGGTGCATTGCGGCAGGTCCTGAATAATGCATGAAATTTGTTCCCCGGAATCGAATCGCTTCTCGTCACCGCCGGCGCGAGGACAAGAGAGCGGGCATAAATCTAAATAATTTCAACCCTCGAATTTTTATTATTCCTATGACTACGTCGGCCTCGCCGCTGAATATGCATGCGTCGCTTTCCGCACTTCGACCGAGTGTTTCACCTTTGTGTAACTACCCACCGCGGGAAACAGGGGAGGGAGAGGAGTGCTGGTGAATTGATGCACCTTGTACCTTGCACCTTTTCCACTCGACGCGTCTTTCACCTGCAACCGTAAAGACGGCTCGTTAGTCTTACCACGAAAAGCGATTTATAAAAGGATCCCCGAAGCTCACCTTCGGTTCTTAAACAATAGCGTGAATTGAGAAAACTTCTATGCGCCATTGCATTATTTACAAAAAACAGTACAACTTTTTCCTGATCCATTTTTTCCCTATTTTTCCTGGTCCATTTTTCCCTATTATCTCTAATTAATTATCTTCTGAGACAGAACATGAACCTTGCAAACATTTAAAAATCTCTCCTTACGATACCTACTACTAAGCGAAGTGAATTCAATTTTCAAAACGTTAAAAACGTGACTGCATGCCAATTGTGAGAAAAATTCTAATACGAAGCGCTCGGCGTTCGTATAAATCAGCCGCGATAGGGAAATCTAATATGAAAAATGTACAAAGAGTCAGTCATTACTTGGCCAGGGAATCTCAATAAATCACGGAAAGAATTAACGAGCAGCGAAGACGACACCAGGCCTTTCCTCGTTCCTCCCCTGCCTTCGCCGGTGAAATATAGCCGACAACTTTTCTCATACTTGAGAGTTTTCCTGAGAAGCATACTATGCCATAAAGAAAGGGGAAACGGTGGAAGGAGTTACGAAGTGGTAGGGGACGAAACCTATAATGTAACACTTGCGAGATGTTTACCTTCAAATATCGTATTCGTTCTGTTTTTCAACAAGATTACGATTATTGCTATCTTTATGGTTGCGTAGCACATATACATATCTCGTACCTTAAACGAATATTATTTATTGCTTATCGTTTTATCAACACGACGTAGTTGAAAAAAAGCATAAATAAATACATGACACATGCGTTTCTTAATCTTTTCAAGATTAAATAAAGACAAACACTGCGTTGAATTTATAATTTTCTCTTCTACCACGATACATACATATATTTCAATAAAATTCTTAAGGCCAAGTAAAGAAACATTGTGTTGGATTTCTAATATTTTATTAATGTGTAATACTGCGCAAGATTGATTCTTGAAACCCATCTTCGAGGCCACGCTTCTTCCATAACAATTTCATTTCATTTCATTTCGAATTATCGTGTATACTGTTCCTAGATTAATTTACATGCCTAATCGCCTTTTTTACAGATTCTACGGGAATCTTCCGCCGACAACAGATACGGTGTAACAGGCACACACGGGATATTCAGTCCGTACACGCTGTTAGACTGCGTGCGTTCGATAGCAACAAAATAATATTAAATGCCATTACACTGTTAACAAACTCCACGAAGTCAAGTAACATTATGTCACGGTAAACTAAGTAAACAAGTACTTGGAAAAAAAATTATCTAAATGTGTGTGTATAAACAATGATTAAGACATATTTCTACAAACTCGTATAATCTTCGCAATTCGGTCAATTAAACCGCGGACATGTCTCGAACATGTTCCGCTTAGGATAATTTAAAAAAGAAAATACAGTAATTACAGAGACGGTCGAATACAACAAGATGACTCATGCGTATCATTTCTACGAGTATTTGGCAGTTTATTTTTCATAAACTTCGTATTATTTTACTTCGCTGCTAGAACCTTTTTGCAGATTTCGTTGGTGTATTCGCTGCACTTCGCTGTTCCTCCGAGATCGCCAGTCAAGAATTTTCCTTCTTTGATAGCATCGTAAGCAGCGTTTTCAATTATGCTCGCGTGCTTGTTCAAACCCATATGTTTCAGCATCATCACAGCGGAGAGCAACAATGCGGTAGGATTTGCTTTGTCCTGGCCTGCGATGTCAGGAGCAGTTCCGTGCACCTATTTTACAAATCAAAATATCCATTCCGATATTGTGGCATCTAATCAAAAATTATTTTCAATTTCAGGTACGTACAGATTCGAACAGAGCACCGTTCAAGCCAATATTTCCGCTCGGCGTGAGACCGAGTCCTCCTACGAGACCGGCGCACATATCGGATAGAATGTCACCGTACAAGTTTGGCATGACAAGTACATCGTATTGGCTGGGATCTTGAACCATATTTAAACAAACCGTGTCCAAGTATCTTTCTTCGAACTTAATGGAAGGGAATTTCTGAGCAGCTTCTCGACAGCATCTTAAGAACAAACCGTCCGACATTCTCATAATGTTAGCTTTATGTACAGCGGTAACCTGTGAAAACGAGTCAATGTTTCTTTAATAATACATTCATTTCGTAGTAACAATAACAGTGTCCATGTTACCTTTTTCCTATTATTATCCTGAGCATATTGGAAAGCAAATTCTGCTACTCTACTAGAAGCTTCCTCTGTAATCAGCTTAATAGACTGTACAACTCCTTCCACAATTTCATGTTCGATACCAGAGTACTCTCCTTCTGTATTTTCTCTGATTGTAACAACATCAACGTTGTCGTACAATGTTTTATAACCTTCTAGGGAAAGGCAAGGTCGAACATTGGCATACAAGTTGAATTCTCTGAAAAAAGAGAAAGTATAAGGAATGATTTACTAATCGAGTTTTCACTCCTGCGAGGCAAATTATTTATTATCTTAAAGCCGGTAGTAATACAGTTGAATTGAAATAATTCAAACAACATCTGTTTGCAGTGACACTGATGATTATGTAACTCAATTCAAGATATATATATATATATATATATATATATATATATATATATATATAGAGAGAGAGAGAGAGAGAGAATAAAAGTCAACATAGCATACTCGTGTAGATGCAATAGGCAAAGTAGATTGGTCTGAATTATATAAAAGTTAAGGCTGGCTTACTTTCTCAGAGCAAGATTCAAAGATCTGTGTCCCTTTCCAATCGGTGTCATCAAAGGACCTTTCAAACCAATTTTATTCCTATTAACCGAGTCAATGGCAGCTTGTGGAATACCAAATTTGCCATCCGGACCTTTTACCGGCGTTACGTCGACAGATTCCCATTCTATTGGCACCTGGTATATAACGCAACTTTGTGAATGCCAACATATATAAATAAAGATATTCTCTCGATTAAACATATTAAAGATTAAATCTACTAAGAATAACTGGAAAAAGCAAGGCGCACAGATACTATCTACTAAATGGTGAGGGTTGAGTAACGCTATTAAGTGTTATGCAATACAAAACTCATGATTGCTACTGCTTAAGCGGCTACAAAGTGCTACATTATACTTTGTCGTTATTAAAACAATTGTTGCTATATACGCAATTATCTATACATACAAACGACGCCAAACGATAACATGCAAACGGTTAAAAGGTACGCGACATACGGACATGTCGCTTGTTTATAGCATACAAAAAAAAAGTAGAAATTAAAAGACATACCTTAGCTACAGTAAGAGCAGACTGAATTAGCCTAAAATTGGTTCAACCTGTATAAGAGTAAGATTAAAATAAACTGTTTAAGGTTAGTAGTAGGACAAATAGGGTCACCTTCTAAGGTTCAGACGATAAGTAATTTCTAAATGACAGAGCACAAACACTATGAGCATGATTACTACTGTGCAAAAATGTAGCGAAGAAAAAAAAAGTATCACAACGAACGTATGTATAGAAATCGTACAGATAATTCGCATATAAATCAAAATCTCGTGCAAGGACAACGACTTTTCAATGATAACTTTATACGAGAAGAACTGATTGTACCTTGGCAGCATCGAAAATCTTTTGGACAGCGGCGGAGATTTCCGGTCCGATACCATCTCCAGGGATCAGGGTACATTTGTGCACTTTGCTGCTACTGTAAAACCGGGCACCGCCGACTTTCGGAACCTGTTAACGAAATATCCATATAATTCGCAATGGCCAAAAGCTGCATGGCGTAAGTGACATTTTATTTCATGAAATAGAATGATAGGGACACGACAATACATGGATATTGTCAAATCCAACAAGAAAAACGGACGAAAGGTATGAGAATAGAAGCACGTCAAGATATATTGCATTCAAGAAGACGAATATATAAAATTCCTTTGTGAATTCTAACCTTCCATTTGGGAACGAGCAGGGTTACATGGCCGGGTTACATACCGTTACTCTTGCAAGGATTTTTCGATCAGTACGTTACTTACTGCGGTTCGTATCCACTGAGCTGCCATTGTTTTAAAGAATTTCTCAAGAAAAAAATGAACCTCCACCTCCACCACCTACAGTTACGTACGTCAGAGCACGTCAGAGTAATACCAAAAACCGAGGTGAGAAAAACGGTCTTCGATCGTGATTGGCTCCCGTGCCACAATGTCTTCTGCTATTCAGAAACCGGAAGGTGGCGAACGCATGTGTATAGAGTATAGAAGAACGGGGAATGGCTCTATATTTTTCACGATATTTTTGTCGACACAATCAAAATGAAAAATAAAAATGTAATTTTATGTTCATCATCGATGCCTGTTTTATCGCATTTCTCCGAACAGTTTGAACAAGTTGAGTCACGTGCGGAGAAATATGTCAAAGGTTATATAAACATTTTTGAAACATTTCAAAGGAGATTCGGCGTGCCGTTTGTACGCGAATCGTATTACCCAAATTTTTATTACCAAAATTGACATCCGTATGCGTTTTTGTAAATTAATTTTTACTCGAAAATCAAATTTTACGAACATTTAGTCAGGAAGTTCGACAAAAATAATTAGATAAAAAATAATAGTAAACGTTTAATTTAGGAGTATGCAATATAACTTTATATACCGTTACGAAATTGTTATTGTTGGAAAGTCAATTATATAATAGTTTGTGGTATAGAATTTTCTCTGAAATATATTAACTTTATTTAAAGTATAATACAAATGCAAATAAACATTTTACAAACAGTTATATAGACATAAAAATTATTATATACGATGTTCTCTTTGTGAATAGATAAATGCTGAACACTAAGCACTTTATATGTAATAAGTATCACAATTAAATGCACTCACTTTTATAGATTTTCACTAACACTATAAGATTTTATTAGAAAAAAAAGATCGTATTTCACGCTATCCAATTCAGTTAATTCGTAATATACCCACTTTGGAAGTAAAAAAAGATAATGAAAATAATTTATTTTCATTTTATATTTAATCCTGGATTACACCCACAGGACTTACCACAGAAAAACATTGCAGTCGGTCGAAATAGATTTCCTGGAAGAACAACATATGCATATAAAAATCCGTTTTTGAAATTTTTACACTTACCTCATCTTCAGATCAAATGATAGCCGCTATTTAAATGATTAATTATATATCGAAAACATATGATCGTAAAAGATTTGTTGATTACGAACAAGACAAGAGAGAGAACAAGAACAAGAAGACATAAAAACTGTCTTTTTTTCCGAGTACATATTCTCGATCATGCTTTACTGAAAAATTAAATTTCCACAAGACCAATTCTCGATGTGTGAAACATGCCAAGTTTCTAAGAGTTTCTTTCACTTGTTTCTCGTTAATAAAAGTACACGTAGTTTCTTTTAGGTCTGTACAACGACTTAAACAAATGAGAATATGTTAGAGTTAGGCCACTCGATTAACTTTCTTTCAAATGTCTCCAAGTTTCTCAAACAACTTAGAAACAGTATCATATATGTAATTCGAAACCAACAAAACTTTCACATGTACCCATTATTTAAGACACTCCGGGTATAATTAAAATTGAATCCTTTAATTATGTATATCTTCCAACGTTGTCCCTTTAACAACCAACATTTGGACACACCATCGTAGATATAAATTTGAATAACACCAACGAAAAGATTTTCTGCTCTCCCTATCTTGAGATAATCGTCGGAATAGTTAAATTCTTCCACTAGCTAACATTTTTGGAATAACAAAAGTACGAATGTGAGATTCGGTTACGATTGGAAATAGTATGTAAACCCATTTGCACAGGATTTCATGCGTTATCAAATAAGACCCTATATCCGACATCGACGATAGTATTAAGAAAAAAAAGATACAACGTCCTCGAAATGTTAGGATACAAATTAAGCAACCACACAGGCGAAGATCGACGATGGTTAATTCATATCGTTGAATACGCATTAATTGTTTCATCGACGACTGCAGCAAAGACTAGATTTAAAAAAGCATTGCCACCACTTACCATAAAAGTTATAATTGCCACAGAGGGTGTTTGTTTCTTAACGGTATATCAATTCACTTCGAACATACAGAATTCCACAATTCTTTATAGACCAGACAGAGGTGTCGATAAATATGACAAATACACTCTGAATACTACAATAAAAAAGACTCAACCACAATGTTAAAGGACGAAATGCCACATTACCAGCCAATCTTAACTTCCCCGAAACCTGTTAATCCACTATTTCCATCCACAGTCAAAAAGAGTTCTCTGAGTTAAGAATCTTCAGAGAAAGAGATCCAAAATATTCTTCGAACGATGAAGTTCCAGCACAACAGGAACAGATCTTTGATAAACAGATTTCAAGCAAATCATTCGTTCTTGAAAGACGTTCGGTATCGAGGAAACAGGAAACCACAATCGGTTGAAAAGTTTCTCACCTGCGATATAAGCAAATATTCACCTTAGGAATCGTGGAACTTCGATGTCTCAAAAGTAAACAGGGATATCTACATCTAGAGATGGAATGGTAAATCTTTAAGCAGAGATTTCTTTTTGAAAGTGCAATGCATTTGGAACTTTGATTCTGCGTAAACATAACTGCAGACCGTTTCAAGTTGCCAAAACGATGCATCTCTCTCTCCCCCTCTCTCTCCTTGCCAATGCATATCCACAGCACTTGACCTGCTTAAAGTATTAAAGAATCACAACAACACAGAAATAAAACACAACGACCAGCATGTATTTTTTTTTGTAGTCAAAACGGATTTGGATTTTATTCAATCACTGTCATGATGTTGTGGTTATACAAGAGTGTTATACAATTCGCAGAATGTTCCTCGAAATCTACATGGCGAGAGGAAATATGTTTACCAAAAAATGGGAATTTATAAAATTAGCTGAACAACCTCTTTGTCTTATGTGCATCCTCTTTCGACGGTGAAAGACTATTAAAAATTTTCTTTGTTTTCTTATCGTTCTCTACGATTAGAGAATCACCTATTCTTTGGTAAACATATTCTAATGCACAATATGTAAAACGATTCTGCCAAATTTAAGAATGTATAAGGTCATCGAATCTGTTGGTTCGTCGAAGTCTCGAAGCGAGTGAACTATAAGAAGGGACCTTTCCTAATGACAACTAAAATTTGTATGCTCTACTTGAATCTCCAAGGTACTAAGAACGATGTGGCGCGACGAATAAAAGGAACCGACCGCAGAACTACAAATGGAAACAATACACAGTCCCCTGGTTGAGCCATCGTGTACCTTGTTATGTGTTAGATACAAGAATAGAGTGCGACCGATACCACTGAAAAACCGACATACGTCCACGATCTGCGTAGGATTGTGCATGAAAATATCTATCATACATGGATAAACTTTAAACTCGTTAAGCCCGTATCAGCTATATCGCGTTTAGTATTTATGCTTGAAAGATTAATCTGTCTAACCTGGATCGATCGACCAGTCCGCGAACACGACCAAGAGCGTCGCATGTTCTCCGGACCGGAATGTGAGAAAACCGATTGATCTCTCGTCACAAAACACTATGAAAATAAACTTACAAACTACGTTTTGATAATTACTGTAAATAGTGTAAACCTATGTACTGAAAAAACCTACGGATTACGTTGAACATTATGAACCTAAGCCTAACAATTAAACTATGTATCGATCACACGAAAGGGTATTCGATTTCGGGAGTGAACAATTAGTAGGAGCTTCCACTGTAAAAAGGAACGATAATTCTCTAATAAAGAATTTTTAAACTGAAACAGTTGTATAGCAAGGAAGGGTGATTCACCGGCAGCGAACAAGTATTTTTTCGACGTTGAAGTAGGCATTAAAATACGATTGTTGATCTTCCAACGACAGATACTTCTCTCTCACCCACTGTCCTACGTACTGCCACACAACTAGGATGAATTTCAAGTATTGTCATCAGGAGCGGAACAATCCTGCAGACGACAAACGAACACCCAGTCTCCTCTCGCTGCGCATCAATAAGTTATGGTTAAGCATCAACCCCAGCAGAGGTTCGCTATTAGTGTTACCTTAAATATGTTCCCCAACTTTTAGTAAAGGCGAACATCGATTGTTCTACCCTCGATACGCGACCGATCCATCATAGCTGTACACATCATATTAAGGAAAATCTTTCGATCGTTAAGATATGAGCAAATTACTAAAATCATTCCTGCTAACTAACAGACAGCCAAGAGAAACATCTATCTCGGCTAACTTTCGCAGCACGAAACAAGGAAGACTAATTACTTTTCTTCCTCAAATTTTCTAGACTACTAAAAATATTCATATATCCTAATCTCCAATCGAAATTTTCGACTATTGCTCGACATCACTTTTAAAGCATACTCACGAATATTGTGTACCATGTGATAAAAAACAACTTTCCTTCGGTATAAACGTGTTTGTAAAAGGATACACACAGCACGCTCGGCGTCCCATTCGGATGCGAATCGTACCATTCCCATGTCGGTACCCCGCATTTCTGCAAATTTCACTTCCCCAACATCTTGGAACTTGTCTCGTAGCATTTGCCATGTGGTGTTTGGCGGTAACTATAGTTACACAATTTATATGCACAATCAGTTTTCATTGAACTTTATTATAGCCTCCGAGGGAGGCTTTACTACGAGATACCCGCCGATTTTATAAATCTTTCTGCAAGTGGCTCATGAGAGTATTCGAACGCTTTTTAAATTAAAATAACTTTTCTAAAATTAATATTGATAATAATCGGTGGGTATCTCGTAGGACAGTCTCCTTGATTTTATCAAAAGATAACGATAAAATGACTATGAATTGTAAAGTATCCATTACGGTCTCGAAGTTATGCACGCAAAGAATTTATACGTACATTTCCTATTAGAATAGTATCGGACATTGGTCGCGAACCGTTGGCATTTTGTCTGTTGCCACCTCCTCCCTGACCCTGATTTCCAGAGAAACCACCGCCTCCGCCAGGACCGCGGTCATTGTCACCTCTATTGAATCCACCGTCGAAATCTCTGCCGCCTCCGAAGTTAGAACCACCGAAAGCATTGTTTCCACCGAAGCCTACGTCATTGTCCATTTTAGATAAGCCTCGTGGCGCGAAGGAATTGTTGCCTCCTCCGCCAGTTAAAGAGGCTTGTAAGTTAGACAAACCTCCGACTCCACCGCCGAAGTTATTTAAATTAGATGCCAATTCATTTGTCAAAGATTGATTCAGCAGAGAACTGGTGGTCAGGTTTGCGCTTAAACCTCCTGCCAGACTTGCTTGAAGAGCTGCAGCATTTGTGTTCGATAATGCAGACGCTAATATAAATGAATTTATCATTATTTTCCTAGTTCGTAAATGAAGCCGATATTTAAATTTCTAGCAAATAGAAGACTTACCCAACTGTGCAGGCACAACATTGTTTAAACCAGCGCCAAAAGCTCCGGCGGCCAACACAGGAGCGGAAATGGGATTTACAACGGGGGGATTATTTGCCTGAACATTAGGAATGTTTCTAGCTACATCCATTAATCTATTACCACCTGCTCCAAGACCCATTCCAATTCCCTTTAAACCTGTTACCGGATTAACGATTACTTTAATTTCTGTAATTCGAATATTAATGCGAATCGTAATAGGACGAATGTATACCTTCTGGTAACTTTGGTGGCATGTCTGGTTCGTTCGCTCTGTCGAGTCGAACGGTCATACGTCTATCGTACAATTGTTGATTATGAAGCATCGATATAGCTTGTACAGATTCCACCGGATGATCGTATTCTACAACTCCGAAACCTCTGGATTTTCCATCTTTGTCTTTACCTAACTCAACATGCAGTACTTTACCAGCTAACTTAAATACTTCCAATAACTTCTTCTCGTCCACTTTGTAGTCAAGCTAAATATACAATATATTCAATGTTGATCGATCGCCTCTTCACTGTTACATATCTGAATTTAATTGCTCGTATAATCTTTGCGTAAAACTGAACTTACGTTTGCCACGAATACTCTAGTGACTAAAGGTCCGTTTATACCTAACGATTCTAAAAACTGAGTACTTAAACCATAAGTATTTCCAAATTTGTTATCACCGCCGCCGCCGCCGCCGCCTCCTCCGCCGCCGCCGCCACCACCGCCGCCACCGCCGCCGCCAGCACCGCCACCAGTGGGAAGATTCATATTTTGTCGTCCACCTCCTTGCGGTCGTGGCGGGTCTCTAAATCTATCGTCGCGAATTCTATCATTGTTACGAGCAGTGGCTAAACGGCCGTATTTATCACGTTCGATGTCAAAGTCCTAAAATAACTATGCGTTAGAAAATGTTTACAATGCCGGGTCTGGCAATGTAGTTGAAAGTATAAGTTGACTGAAAAAATAATAATATACTAACTACCTCCTTGACCACAAGCTTTCTTCCTTTAATATCGTATCGATGCATCTTTTCCACAGCTACTTTCACAGAGTCTAAATCCTCGAACTCTACGATTCCACAGCCTCTTGGTTTGTCATTTTCGTCGGTAAAAAGTTCAACGTGCGCAACCTTTCCAACCTCCGTCCGGAAAAGATCCTTAAGATCTTGCCAACGAAAATCATACGGAATGTTTGATACATAAATCCGGCGATCCGAAGCTTTTCGGCCACCTCGATCATTCCGTTCTCTGCTTCGATCGCGACTCGTTGAATTTATGCGATTTTGTCTGTCTGATCTGCGATTGCGATCTCGTTCCCTACTTCGATCCCGTTCATCATTATTTTGCACTTGACTCCTAATGTTAATAAAGATACATAGGAATATCGTACACGAGATAATGTTCGGTAACTGTTATCCTCAATTGCGTCAACAACACGCGTATGCGTTTAGCTTATCCATCGTGCAATCTGTGTAAATTTTGATTGATGCTACGTAATTAAAGAAACACCACGCTGCCGATATATCCGGATAGTTTATCAGATCGGTTTACGTTAATTCTATGTGATTTCACGCGCCGACAAGGGAACGTTCGATCAGACTTTTTTAAAACGTATCGATATCATACTTACTCTTCTTGTTTTATCATCGTCGAGGCCTCTTTCACTATACAAACAATTTGTAATCACACGATGAACTTATACTAAAGCTCCAAGCTAAAAAGAGTAAAAGACACCCTGCATCCAAACATACGCGATCACGAAGCGTCTTATAAAATGGCCGACCTCGGAAGTGGTAAACCGTACCGGAAACTGCTATACCCAAAAATAAGTTCCTGTTGCGAAAAAAATACAATTTCAAATATCTTGGGTAACTCTCGAACAAGCATTAATATTTAAAACATTTATTATCGCGCGTGTCTGTAATATGCGAAACATGTCCGTCGTACATGCAGAAATATGTATAATCTGGTACAATATATTGAATATATGTATAGAAAATACAATAAGCGCGAGCTATACATATATAGCTTCGTTTCTTATAAAGTATGTTTCTCGTCATAACATCGGTTCACCCACTTCGATAATTCGATAATCATTGTCGCTAAATAAGACAAGAGTTCGCTCTTATGTCATGATTGTTTAATGGCATAAAAACATTCTGAAAAATACAATACAAATATGTAAATTAGAGTTGAACATTTTTTTACCGACGTCTATGATATCTGTAGGTTCCTTATGATCTTTTGTGATAACACTTGGGTATTAACTACGGCATTTTTAATTATTATCTGTAGACTAGTGGCGCTACTGATTTGTTAGTACCACTATTAAGTCGTTAGATGGCAGGTGAAGTATTTTTCAATAGTTCCGTACAGAGAGGATAGTCTCTGAGACCAATCATCCAATATATTTTTTTTTCTAACATCTGACATCCGGTTATATAGATCTTATTGTCAGTCAGACTATATTTGGTACATATATGTATAGATCGCACCACCGCCGCCGTCTGACCGGCACCGCACCGTCGTTTGTTGTTAAATAGTTATTAACAATTTTCCGGACTTCTGTCTAGAAATTAGCTGAAAAATATTGACACCATCTTAATAACAAATTATTTTCTCACTCTCCAGACATAATTTGTGAAGATTTATGATCGAAGAAACTAGAATAGACCTCTAGCAACAAACCAGTAGCAATTTTTTGTAGATCAGATTTGTATTTAATTAGTTATTAACAATTTTTGCAAAGGGTACTTGTTTCTCCTATGCCCGTAATGTGTAAGACAAGAAGAGGGTAAAAAAACTCATGGTTACTAGTACACTGCGAAAGGTTATGCAATTTGCAATTTTTCGAACCAAATAAAATTCTATTTTCATTGGTAATAGCATTTGTGTAGATCCAAAATAAATAGAAATCGTACTAAATTTTGTTGAATTTAACACTCCAGTATTTTTTGAAAATTTTTATAAGCTATAAATGCATAAAATATCCGCAGTCTAGTTATTAGGTTCTGATGTTGTGCATAATATACAAAATTAAAATAAATATGTTTTTGCAAAATTACGAATCTAGTTTATTCCTAATAATACCAAAATGACAGAATAATGGCTTGTATTTATAAAAATTGCGCACACGGATCTAAAAAAACCTGCGCACGCGCAACTAAAATCAAACTGCGCAAGCGCATCTAAAAAAACCTGCGCACGCGCAACTAAAATCAAACTGCGCACGCGCATCTAAAAAAATCCTGCGTACGCGCAACTAAAATCAAACTGCGCACGCGCATCTAAAAAAAAACCTGCGCAAGCGCATCTAAAAAAACCTGCGCACGCGCAACTAAATCAAACTGCGCACGCGCAACTAAAAACAAACTGCGCACGCGCAATTAAAATCAAACTGCGCACGCGCAACTAAAATCAAACTGCGCACGCGCAGCTAAAATCAAACTGCGCACGCGCATCTAAAAAAGACCTGCGCACGCGCAACTAAAAACAAACTGCGCACGCGCATCTAAAAAAAAACCTGCGCACGCGCAACTAAAATCAAACTGCGCACGCGCATCTAAAAAAAACCTGCGCACATTCTGTAGAAATATTTACGGACACTGTAACTGTAATATGTATACATTATTAGATTATTTACTGTATCTTGGAACACTGTTATACGAACTATAGTTATGCCGAGTCTACAAGTATACAGGGTATCTCAAAATTCCTTCAACATCCCGAAATGGGAGGTTCCTGAGATCATTTTAGGCGATATTTTCCTTTGCAAAAATGTCGTCCGCGGCTTTGTTTAGGAGTTATTAACGAAAAACACGGACCAATCAGAGCGCGGCTACAGCGGATTGATTCTGGCTCGGCCAACGGAGTCGCGACGCCACGCTAAGCGGGACCTGTTGCCCAGTCGGACTTCGTACTCCGTTCGCTGTAGCCTGCTGTAGCCGCGCTCTGATTGGTCCATATTATTCGTTAATAACCCTTAACAAAGCCGCGGACGCCATTTTTGCAAAGGAAAATGTCGCTTCAAATGATCTCAGGAACCTCCCATTTCCAGATGTTGAAGGAATTTTGATACACCTCGTATATGGTAAGGTGTAAGAATCAGTAAGAATACAATCGATCGAACGCATAGAAAATGACAAAGACCTGCAAACCTGTTTGATTATTTTGCAGAAGGAATAGTCAGGAATAGTATTGTAAAAATCTGCGGCCAGATGGCAGCAGTAGTGCGCAAGAAAGCATACGGTGCGGGAAAACAATATCAGTCGATCGTTGACTGCGACCGCAGGAGGACAGTACGGTCGACGGTCGCACGCTTTCCGAACGCGTCTCGGGATTGGTTGTCTCTTCTCCCGTAAGCCCCGCCTACCAGGTGGTCGTTCGAAAGTGTAGTTGTGTAGTTCGTTACGGAAAAACGACAGGCGCTGTGCTCTCTCCAATCGCGAGAAAAATCTGAAATGAAACGTGTCGGCGCGCTAATATGTGACGGTTGAGAGGAACCGAGGACCAGGAACGTGCGAGAGGGTGGTTTACGCGCGGGTGCTACCACTTTCGAAGCGTGACGAGTAGAACGAACCGCGTGAAGCAGTGACAAAAGGTGGAGACCGTGATTACAAGAAGAAACATAAAACAAGGAAAATATACGTCGGAAGGAAACCCCAAGGAGACGCGTGTGTGTCAGAGCTGCGGGGCCAGTGTGAACGAATCCTCTGTTTCGGGGGGGGTTCTATGTCTTCTTTTTCTCTCTTCTCTGTCTCTCTACCTTCTTTTTTTTCTCTTCTCTTCTGTTTCTCTCTCCGTCTTGTTACACGTTTTGTTCCACGGGTGGAAATACTACCGTCGCGTCGCGACAAGTGTTATCGCGTCCAACGTAGCATGAGCTGTTATTTCGTATCGCGTAGTTGAAAGAAGAAGAAGAAGAAGAAGGAGAAAAAAAGAAAAGGAAAAGGTAACGGAAAGGAGTAAAAAAAAGTGCTTCGTTTAACCAACAAGGACGTCGTCAGCTGTGTGCGCTTTTACGAGGGGGACGTGTGCGAGAGAGAGAACCTGCTGCTGAGAGACAGAGAAATGGCGGCGCTGGTGGCAGGTGTCCAGTATGGGTTGTCGTCGCATAGTAATTTTCACGAAAACAAGTCCCTGATCTTCGTGAAGCTCACCGACTCGGCGCAGCGTGCCATCGACGATTTCCTCAAAAATCGGGTAAGCGAATCCTAATCGAAATCTCCATAGTTTCGCCTTCGCCAGTTTTCCTTATGTATAGGCTAGGATCGCGAGCTTGTAGTTTTGTCCCGCGTGTTAGGCGTGCACGTACACGAGCCTCTACACACGAATCGCCACGAAACGGTGAGCGCGCGCGCACGCGCGCTCGTTCACTCGGCTCGTTGTTCCGTGTGCGTGGGGTCCGTCTACGCGCGTCTACGTACGTCTACTTACGTGTGCGCGTGCATGTGTCGTAATGTCGTGCCAAGGAAAGAGACACCCGATCGTCAACTAGCTCGCCATATTTCGCGTGGAATTTGGTTAGTCGCAGGTTATCCATTCGAATTATCGTAACTGCACGCTGGTAACTGTCACGAACGTTATTATTCGTGACCGAACGTAGAAAAGTGTTACGTCGTTGTTGTCGAAACTAGCAGAAAGAAAAGAACGATCGTAGAAGGAACGCGTACGAGGCCACGTTGGCTCTCGTTAGCAGCTGGTTAGTGGCGCAGAGTTAGTAGCGCACACTTTTTCTCCGTCGCCTCCTCAAGCACGACCAACGGAAAAATTCAACGCGATTCAATTCCGAAATGATCGCGCCAGAGTGCCCTTTTCGCGAACTTGACTCGCTCGACTGCATCGCCTCGGTGTATCCGTATGCTTTGACAACGACATTACGTAATAAGAGGACTGACAAGGCAGTTAGCTTGTTAGCCCGACTTACAGACCGCTCTAGAATCGAATCGAATCGAAACGAATCGAAAACGCCTGGCCTGGCTTTCCTCCATCTCGATACAAACATATCCACCGAATAAATTACTTCTCGGACCGTATTACTTTTCACAGTCGCCGCTACTACGTGAAAAAATAGATGAATCATCCTCCTGCTTTTAGAATCACGCATTTCTGCGGTCTGTTCTTGGAACCACCTTTCCCTTCTTATCCATTGTAAACTTCATTTAAAAAAATATTCGACATTGGCACAGTGGGACATTTAAACGGGGATTCGGGACAAAATCGGAAAATTTGCGCAGTATTTTACGAATATAAGCTGAGTAGATAGCACGTAGAATTCCATTAATTCTCGAGTGGCTTTATCAAAATTCCGGGCAGTGTTAAGGTGTGCTATTATTTGAAAGTCTGTAAGCATCGCTTGTAAATGCGGGCATGAGAGCTGCGCGGCTTTGTCTAGAAAATCGACGCGATCCCCGATCGCCAGATTCTTGCACCACCTGGTGTATCCTAACCTCTCG
Source organism: Lasioglossum marginatum (assembly GCA_028455795.1). Classification (NCBI taxonomy): domain Eukaryota; kingdom Metazoa; phylum Arthropoda; class Insecta; order Hymenoptera; family Halictidae; genus Lasioglossum; species Lasioglossum marginatum. Next base: position 11,191,310 of record CM052253.1, on the reverse strand, counting down.
GACGAGATTCGAAAGTAAAGTCGTCGAAGGGGCGTGCCTTTCGTCAAAATATCGGCGCTAAAACCGAGCGCATGCAATGCTTCGGGCCCGCGTGTCCCGTGTAGAAACGCGTGCACGAAACAATTTTCCGACAAAATGAAAACGAAAACGGAAACGAAAGAGAAACAGAATACACGGGATCTCTGGACGACGGGCAACAAAATTTAGAAATGTTTGCACGAGGTTCGCATGGATCACCGCTTATTGCCTTTTCCCTCCCCTCTCTCTGGCCGCGCGTTAAACAGCGTTCGGTGGACGAAATTTCACGACCGACGACCGTGATTGTCAAACCAGTACTGTGAATTTTCGCTTTCCATATGTTGCCGGCTTTTTCAGCGATCGGACGACTCACTGGCCAAACGGCTCGTTATCTATGATGCTCGTTTTATCACCGTCATAAGACATCTCTGACATCGGACTTCATAAACTCGATGGTAATTTCGCAACGTCAAGCAGCTGTTTGACGCTGGTCTACGTAAGCTGTTTTGTTATTCATCGGAATCGACAGCAGCGACAACAGGAAAATATTTACATAGTAAAGTCCCGATGATTGCATTTTCCCCATTGGATTGTGTTAAAAAGCGTTGCGTTCGGCTGGCGATCAAAGCGGCGAGAGGTCGAATCGGTCGTGGTATGCGTGTTGAAATAATTCGCTGCCCCATAATCGCTATTTAATTAACCGGATTGATCGGCGGCCGTTCAACGCCGAAGATTCAGGAGAGGACGTTACGTCGGGTATTATCTAATTCCTCGGCCACATGGAAATTCAACCCGCCGCGCCGTCCTCGACCCGCAATTCGTTGCTGCGAAACAAAACTGCGATTGCCACTGTTATAGACACGGAAATCTGGCTCGTAGGTGTCGATCATGGGCAATTCATTGTTCGAATTAATTGTGTGGGTGGCTGAGCGAGCCATCGTGAACCGATCGATCCAACGAAAGCAGGCGGTTGTTTGGAGTAACAAGGACGTTAGCCAAGCCAGACAACTTTGCGCTTTTAGCGTGCACTTGCAGAAATATTTGACAGACATTTGTTTCGATCGGCTTCGCGTTCAATGGGTGAATACCTCAAGGTCGATCCCCATTTACTTTGTCGAAGCTATCGAGCGTAGATGGAACTACAAAGAAGAAACCCTGTTGTATATTAACCTATTTCTGATGAATTGTCTTATACCGGGGAGAGGGAGGTTGAATGATTCGATGAATACGTCGCAGGTAGATAGAACAGGGACATACCTGTCTATTGTGCTCGTTCGCATGCAGGCGTCCATGATGGAGTCTTGACATTCAAGGTCGCCGTGGTCGTTAACACACGGCCCCTGGCCTGAATTACTTGATGGACGCAAAACTACATTGCCATCAACCCCCGCCCCGTCCCGACCCGCCCTCCCCTACATCGCTCACTCACTCTGCCGATTTTTTCACCGTCCCAGGCCGTTGCGTATTTTTCCCGTTTGCATTCGATGCGATGCCTTCGGCGCATAGGCTCGCGACATTGCGTTCCGCGGCATTATGCAACTGCGCCGGGGACAAGGAGATTCGAATGCGATTGCACGTACGCGCGGGACGCTAGCGTTTCGACGTCGATCCGCGAACGATTCTTTCCTCCTCTTAGAAATAACACCTAGACCCCGAATGGCTTCCCACTATGTACTGTCTTCGAAAACAGCGTTTCTCAATTTGAATACTTTCGAAGGTAATTAATAAGGGTGGGCGGGTACCCGGAAATTTATTTTCCGACCCGACTCGACCCGAGTCGTCAGATGCTGAACCGAGGATGGAGAGAAGTAACACGGTGAGAGAAGCAACATGCGCCCGAGCGCGTTCCTTTAAAAAGTACCGAGAGATTCACACAGAGGCTTCCAGGGGCCTCGACTCTCCCAGAGGCCAGTTCGGCTCGGGTATGTGGCATAGCCCCGTAAGAAAAGAGGCGTGGGGCCCCCTTCGAGTAGCACAGCTGTTCCTCGAAACTTGAATAACGATCCGGGGAACGGGCCGTGGCCGGCGCGACGGTTGGAAATTTTACAAACCGAGAATATGTATTACCTCTGCGAGCGTGATTCGAAGTAAACTCGTGCAGGAATAGAGCCTAGCCATTAGGAACGGCGATTTTGTTGACTGCAACCGTGCACGAGGAACGACACCGTTAGGAAATCGTGTCTTCGGGCTCTAGACAGGCGAGGAGAGTGATCTAAATATGAAATATTTGCTCGGTCAAGGGAGCAGTACAAGCAGAGTGATAGACTGCAGATTTTTACGACACAAGTCACTTTTTTTGAAAGATCAACAGTTGAGAATTTCTCGATGAATTGTTTAAAAGCTAATATCGTTTATCGTTTAGCTGTAGCTATTCTTAACTTTTCTTTTCCACAAACACTTGAAACAGATGTATTTGTCTAGTCTACTTTATATGTATATATCACAAAAGAAGCGTCCGTCGCCCGTTACGGGTTAAACCACAATCGATACGATCCTAGGTGATAAGAGCCCGCCGTCTCCTCAAACATATGGTTCCGTAAAACACGTTACGTCCCCACGTGGGACGGCGCGGCGCGGCGTCGTTATTTATGGAAAACAGTCTGAATACTCGTGAAACGATAATACCGTTTCGCCAGTAGATTCCGTTTTGTTCAGCGCCTGTCAACCTGCCTTGATACCTCGGCTTCTTATTGGCGTCGAGAGGTACGGGCCCAAGCGGGTAACAAGGTTCCTGTATTTTTAACGAGCGGAACATTTAGAAAGCGTCCGTTTCGTCCATTACGGGCCCCCATTCACGATCAAAGGCATACACACCTCTTGGGACAAGTCTCGTTTCGATCCCTCGAAACAGATTATTTTTGAGTCACGATTATTACGACTACGATTTTGAGTGACAGGCCTGAGGCCTCTCACGCCGTCCTCGAAAAGGGTATAGCCGGACAAGGGGGTCATACGTCTCCTCAAAATCAAAGAGAAGTTTCTTAAAATTGAAGTGATAACGATACAAAGCATAAATCATTTCGACGCTGTTCGATTCTTGGACTTTCCGATTTCTCGGCGACCGGTCCTCGCCTCTCTTTGTTTGACGAGCCATTTATCAGCCCGATTAGATAATGAGATCCAGGAACATCGTGTGCATGTATGTAAAGCATGAAACCCGATGAACCCAGGCGTAAAACACGTTCCGGAAATGTAATTACGGCCGACGGTGTCGCTTGAACGGACTCGCATTTCTTTGTAATCGCGGTACAACGCGTATTCTCTCGTTACACGTCCTATGCTCGGGTTCGCCGAGTAACATGTAACGAGGGGGTTACGCGATCAAAGCGCGCCTATTCGAAACTGTCTGCTTTAAGAAGAGGACCATTTTTATTTGACCATTACAAACAAAATACGATCGTCAGAATTATATGAATCCTAAATATCGGATAATATGGATTTCGACAAAGTTCGCCAATTAATCGTGTCTTCGAAGGATTGCCGTTACCCTTATTGTAAATCGTCGAATCGAAATATTCACGATTTATCCACAGCGCGATATGAATTATGTATGGTGAAAGTGGCTGGTGAAATACACCAGAGGGAGCGGAAATTTCGGGAGTTGATATAACGACGGGCTTGAAAGTGGCTTCGAGAGAGCAGCAGATGTTTCATTTTCGTGCATCAATCGAAGTAAATCGGACTCGGTCATCGTACAGACGTACACACTGGGCTGTTTCGACAGCATAGCGGCGGGAAAGTCGCAGACCAGATAGAAATCAGCTGATAGGTGCAAATATTTATTATTTCTTTGATAAACGTCGCTGGAATCTTCATCTTTCAGCTTTTAAGGATGTTTTAAAATTTTTGGAACACCCATAAATCTACAGACTATAATAGCATTTCTTGAGAACCGCTTTATAACATTTGCAATTTAAACCTGGATATCTCGTATGCGACAACTAAATACTAGAGAGCTCGATGTAAAAGTCAAATTCCATTAGCCGACGCAGCTGATTCCCAAGCTTCCGATGCTGTTATAATAAATCTGATGTCCCTATTAAAGAGGAACATCGCGGCATGTCTTGAATAAAAGAGATGCTTAGGTAACACTTCTAATGAGCCTATTCTATTCCGCCTTGTAACCATCGGAATTCTGCATGATATTTAATTATTCCCCGGAAACGTGGAAGAAAGTTCGAAGCAAGATTGCACAGGCAGGCTTCGTACAGGTTTTCACACAGCAAAAATCGCTGTTATTCTATCGTTAATAGAAAGCGAACTTCCATGTGGTTTTGTGGTCGAAGTAGTAATATCGTTGAAAAGAAATCTCGAAGCGACAAGCGAGAAAGGAGAATATTTGTCGAGTTCCATTTCTGCATTGAGAAAGAGAACAGATCCGTCAAAATCATTTGAAAAACTGTCCGTCGAAACGCGTTCGTCGCCGCGACGTTGGAAAATAATGTTGTACCCTGTGAAAAAAAGGACAAGTAAATCGATTTCCGCTGCGTTTTTGGCAGCGAATCGTCTCGCGTTCGGAGAAACGGATTTTTCGGCGTGCGCCACGTTTTCACCGGTACCGACAACGGCAACGGCAACAGCAACGAATTTCGGCGAGAGCGGTGAAATCAGGGGTTTCGATGCCACGGGAGCGGGAATTCACACGGCGATTTGCCGGCGGAATTGTTTGATCGACGCGATTGTCCCCCGAACGCGTAAATTCGCTAGATCCGGTTCGAGCCGAGAGGGAAAAAAATAAAAGCTTCGCGCTGAAAAAAATGGCCTTTCCGGATCGCAACGTGCTGTTAAATTGATGCACGAACCGTCCGTTAGACACTGCATGCTTAATCTATTTACTACACGGAAATACTTTATGTCGCTTTCAGTTGAATGCGTTGAACCCGTGAAACGCTATCGTTGCTATGCTATTTTTACGCGCCCACTCTGTAGATACGGAATTTTTCAATAATCGAAATGAAAGCTGCGAACTTTGAACCAGTCGCGTATGCAGCAACAGATTTCCGCGATGGGAATTCGATAGAGACGTTTGGAAAATATGGAATAAGTGAGTGGAAGGCTTCAGATGCTTTCGTTCCGTCTCTCGTTTCAACGACCCGACTTTTATTCCGTTCGCAAGCCATGCGCGAAAAACAGGGGGCGTCAATTTATACATACATATATCGAAGCTGGTTGCGGTTCGGTGCATTTTCCTTGTTTCGCGTCAAGCCGTCTGAACCAGTTCGGAAAAATTGCGCGAGCTATACCAGTACATCGCGTTCTTTTTACAACGCAACGGATAACTATCAAAAGTGGCACGACGCAAGAACACGGAATAAATTTTCATGAACCAATCCTAACCCAATTCTAACCCAATCCTAAGCCAATCTCTTCTTGTTCGCTGGAGATAATAGAGTCATTATCTTTCTGTACAAGGAACTTTGAAAGAAGTATTTCTTCCTACACATTGAAAAATTGCAAAATGAAAAATGTTTGCATCGATTGCAAGACACAGGAGTCGAATAAAAATTTCTTTCTTCTTATAACGATCTTATAAAATGAGTTAGCATTCGTTTTACGGAAACCGGGGCAAGATTAATTTGTCCGCGCAGGCATCATCGTCAAATAAATTCAGACGAAAGGATTAAATTATCCTCGGAATGCATCTATTTACACGCGAGACACGGTGCCATTGTATCAGTCGCAGCTCTCGAGACTATAAATTCCCCGTAGCTGCCGCGTAAAAGCGTCGTGAAAAAGGTGCAAGCGCCGCGCCGCGCCGCGCGGCGAAGAATGCAGCCACGGAACTTCTTCCTCGGGAAAAGGTACGCGGGCTTTTATATCCCCGGACGGCCCGGCGATTTTCTTAAAAAGCTTTTTTTTATAGTACCCCGAGCGTGAACGTCATGTTTCCAGCGCCGGGTTCCAACTAAAACGAAATCTTAGTTTCGTTAAAAGCAATGTCCGTGCTCATCGCAATTCTACGTTTATGGCGAAAATCGACGAAAGGAAAAAGAGCCGAATCGGAAATAACGATTCGACCGGAAGCGGGTTTGTGTTGATTGAAGACTTTGTTACGTGCGCTGCTGGTGTGCCCTTAATTGGACTACTTGATCCACTCTCGTTTGGAAATTCGTGGGGATCGGAGACAGCTCACGAACTCGCGCGACATATTTTTCCCTAGCCGAGAAGCACTGCTCTGTTTAATTAGGGTTTAATTAAACCCGCGTTATCGAGAGCTTATATCGCAAGAAAACGGTATAATAAGTTTATCAGGATAATTAGAATTCGCTGGCATTCGAGGCATTCGTGCCTCTGTTGATTCGTGAGAAATTGATGTCTATTTATTGGTCGCGTGTCGCGTGAAATTCGAGATGGTCGGCGCGGCTCACGTCGCGCTTCCTTCCGCCCTATTATATCTCCGTTCTCGTCTGTTTTTCATCGGTCGCTTCCATCTGGCGAGGTTTGATGGGATCGTAACGGGATTGAAACTTCATCGAGGAAACGTCCTTGCAGCTGCGCCGAACAGGGAACGCGCCGCGAGATTACCGAGTCCTCGAGGCCATGAGACGCGAATTTCCGTGTAATGGAAACCGATATATGTAATGGCTTCCGGGAGCGGCGGTTTAACGTGGACGACGGCCGCCGCGATTGTTGAGATTCACTCTTATAAGTAACAAGGAATGTTCGCGAAGTGTCGAACTCTGATTTCCATGGAACATTTCAGGCTTCCACGGTTCGAAATAATAAATATAGCTATAATAAGCTGCGCGGCTTTTCTGGTCGCGCTAACAGCAACGGTAGACTTTGAAAAATTCGATCACAGAGTAGCCGAAGAGATGAAGGTCTAACAAGGCAACAGAAGTCCAGATTTCGTTCGAAAACTCTCAGCAACCTAGCAGGCGATGAGGAATCGGGGCCGGCGCGGCGTGACCGTAGCAGAGAAGGGATCTCTCGACGAAATTGATAGCACCATCAATTAGGACAATCTGTCCAGCAAACCCGAGATTTGGGTCCATCGAACCATATGGTTGGCTCGATATCTCTTCCGGGTTACACGCGCTGCGGAGGAAGCACACAACGATCGAGCGGGATAGAACGGATAATTTGCTAAGGACATGGTAGCTATGCCAATAAGCGAAAGTGCCACGCGGAGATATGTATAGGGGGCAGGAACGGAAATCAGGCGAATCGATTGTAGGAAGCGTGGAGGACGGTCGATCGAAAGCCACGATCCACGGGAGAGTTATGTCGGTTGGATGTCTCTCGATCGGCTGAAAAAGTCGGGTGAAGGGAGAATGTCATTAATACCGCGATAGGCTGCGTCGTTCGTGTGCGTCTCGCGCGCAGTTCATTCGGCGAGCAAATGCTTTCTCCGAGGAAGGCCTGCGAGTCCTTTCTCTCTAAGGACGTCGGCCGCTGGGAGGAGAGACCGTCTCAAGGCCGTTCGCGCAGGAACACTCTAGATCGTGGATCAAACTCTCCGGACCGACGATGACGATCATCGTCCACGACTCGAAAGAAACGCAGCGAACTCTTCTACAACGCGGCACTCTTGCCACGCCGTTTCCACATACAGTATTCTTTCCGTAACTGTCGTATCTTCGGATCTGCGGATGGACAGAGGGGGTGGTGGGCTAGGAATCACCGAGGAGATCCGAACAGAGGCGCGTTCATCGGCTGGCGTGACGATTAACACGGTGAATTAGCACGCGTTTCAACGCGACGTTATTTATCGAGCTATCATTATCGGGTAAAGCGATGGTCGTTAGACTCTCCCTCCACAAGCGCTCGGTCTTCATCATAAGAAACATAATTATCGAGCTGTTTTCATGTAACACTAGCTAGCTGGAGTAGTTACGTGGCTTGTGCGCAAGCCGCCGCGCCGGTAATTGCCGAGCCGCTCCCGCTTCAACGAGGAAGGAGTTGGTTAAAAAGGGATTTGGTGGCTAATCGTTGGCTCTGGAATATTCTCTCTCTCTCTCTCTCTCTCTCTCTCTCTCACTCACTCTTTCTCTCTTCTCCTCTACCCTCATTCTCTATTCTCTACGATCCGATCTACGCCGGGGATTTTCCCGTTAGAAACGCACGCGGTGAAATAGTTTCGCCAACCATTCTCTTTCAATTATTTATCCTGCCTAACAGTTTCAGGCCTGGCCGAATGTTTATTAACACAGCGTCGTTGATTAGGCTCTTGACGCTGCTCGAAACCCGCGATTTCTTCTATTATCGTCTCAATTATACAATAACTAGACAGCGGATCTTTATGCAAAATACACATTTTCTACCTGAATTTCAACAAACTGGAACGAAATAAAAAATTGTATATATTAATTTTCTCACCAAATTAAATTATTTTAAAATTGCTCGATACTATTTAGTGTCGAAATATGTAGTATTGGCAGCGTATTATATTGTGCACCTCGCTATATAGGATGTCCACGTGGCCAATAATTCGAGATTCTTGGCAGAGTACGTGACAAGAGAAATTTTTCGTTGATCACACCTCATCCACCTTGCGCACTTTTGTTCAGACCACAGCAATTATGGTCTCGGTGCACCGGGTTGTAAATATGGATGCTGATATTGCCCGGCTAATTGACGGTGTCTTTTTGATGGGTTTGTAATTAGCGGCCTGCCGATATTTGCGTAGAGATTTCTGGCGGATTATCTTACCGATGCGGGGATTTACAAAGAATTCATTCATTTAGCCTATCGATCGCTGGATCTGTGTAAAATGATAATCTCATTAACGTGTATCGCGAATGGTTTCTTATGAATTCTAAATCTTGCACTCTAGATAATTATGAGGTTTGTAACGATTAATAGCTACCTGGGGTCGTAGAGCACCAATTAACACATTGCCGACCGGAAACGAGAAATCACTGCCTCGATGCGCGTTCATGATTTCTTAATTATTTTGCAGATAACGGTAATTTGTTTGCTTTCTAATATTATCGACCTTGTTTCCGTGCTCGATATTCTCAGACTTTTCGGCTTCCTCGGTTCGTAGAAAATATCGTTTGTTCATATTACATATTACGAATAACGCAAATATTCAAGGTGCGCGAATTAGATGGTTCACCCTGTATGTATATTGTATATCCAAAAAAAAGAAGGATACTTTCCGGTCAAACCTCGTATACAGCCACGTTGTCCGTCTCTCCCAGTGATATCGGCTGGAATTCCGATGGGTGGCTTCCTCGTTTGCAGCTTAGTTTCTTGCGATCGGACGCGGAACACCATGCAGCCCCGATCAATCTTCGCTGCTTCCGGCTTTCGATGGAAACAGGACGGGTATGCTCGAAGAAATTTCTTTGGGATGATTTACGCGTTAAGGCCGCGGTGTCCCGGAGGAAAGTCACGGTTTCTGTCGTTACCTGTAATACGAGCGGCAAGCGCGTTTCGCCGCTGACCATTCACTTAACATTTTTTCACCGCGGATGAAAGTTCTTCGATGCCGTCCAACCTCGATGCTATAACAAGAAAAGATTTGGTCGTGAACGCGATATTGTATGCATTATATATTTTCACACTTATCGCGCAGAAGATTGTCACGCTATATCGCGACACTATTGTAATCCATTTTATTAACGATAATGGTCATTGAGAGAAGTTCGCTGACTCCGATTCAAGTGACGCTAATCTTTATTTTTAATTTTTCATTTATTAACAAACGAGTGGATCTGAGCCATTTAAACCGATAAAACGGATTGATGTAGCGCGCGAGCTATTTCAAGTTCACTTCTGTGTATCAGCTGACGGTATCTTCAGGATATTCATCTCGCGGGACAATAATAGATTTCCCGACGCGGCGTCAGGAATCGCGTCGTCCTCGACACCGCTGCGCGCTGCGGCGGCGGCAGTAAACCTTTTTCTTGGTCGTTTTTCCGCGCGACACGACGTCGATCGTTAGGAGCTCTCTTCGCGCGTTATCCGGGGAATTCCTGGGCGATTTATGGGCCGGATTACAAGCCGCTCGTAAGCAACCGACGCTACGTGTAGACTCGCGTCAAGTTGATTTTCGTCAAGCGGTGCTAGTCGATACGATGGTAAAAATTTCGTTGACGAAAAACCTTCTCTACGTTCGACACACCATATATGTAGAATGTAGTAGGTAGAAAGATACGACAGGTACGGAAAGAACACCGTAAAACGGAATCCGTAAGTGTCCTGCTGCCCTCAGAAATGCCCGCCATTCATGCACTTTGCTGCGAGCGCATTCTGGCCCCAGCGAATATCGATCGTGGCTCGATCGTCGCCTTGTGCCATTTCACGAAGAATTCCGTGTCGGGTCGAAGATCGAGACACCTTTCGATTATTCCTCGGTCGAACGACAAAACTGGAGTCTAATAATCAAAAGAAGTACATATGTACCATGATAGAAATAGAGTGATATTCGTAAAAATTAAATGGAAATTACATTTTGATTGTTTTGAGGTACGGGATTAATTGTTAAGAGATTGGACGGGTAACACCGTTCGAAATGCAAAGATGTAGAACAAAATGTATATTATGAGAGAAAAAGGAAACAGCACAGAAACTTATCGGCGAGGAATCCTTGCGGATCGCGTTGCGAAGAACCGTAATAACCACTGGAACATTTCTAATTATTCCAAAGCATTGGGTGTTCGAGCCATAGATCAAGGAAGCAGCAGATTTATCGCGGATTGGAGCCCATTTTCTAATCTTGTATCGACTTGTATCGAAATTCCCGACCTTCTTCGCTCGATAAACCAGTGTTTTCTTGGCATAACTGATTTCGAATCTGCAGCGATGCTGGAGTGAAATTGCCGACGCCGCGCGACAACCAAATCGACAAGGCATCCGGGAAACTATGACGATTAAAAGTTGTTCTCACTATCCGCTAAGAACCCGGTTGCCCAGGCATTCCTCCAGGTATTCAGCAACCAGTCGCCTTAACAGATTGCGAGAATCTTAATTCCCTGGCGAGGATAGTTTATCATCGGCTATAGGGCCACCTAGTTTTCTTCTTTGTGTACTCGTATTTGCTGCACCGCTATCCGCAGCAGCGAATAAATTACCAATTGTATCGAAATGGCTATCAACTATTCGGCCAAGTTTCTGCCCGATACATAGTTTACATTTCGCCGACAGAGTTCGCCCGCTTTTCGAAATTATCTGTCGCCTACCGATCCGATGTTTATTTGCAACTCTAATGCCGCTATCAGACTGTAAACAACCGTCGTCGTTGAATTTCGGTAAAAATCGTCGGTAGAGCGAAAGAGCAGTTAGCAGAACGCTGATCCTCCTCGACTCCGGAAACGATTAGAAGCCGGAGCGCCATGGCTCTAGCGTTTTCTGGTCTTCGGAAAGGCGAACTCCACTTTCAGACTCGATAAGATAAGATAAGACGGACAACTATCGATCGCTTTGTATCTTGTAAGTGATTGTGCTTACGGTGGATCGCAGTAATATTCGGAAACCTTTAAAAGATGGACATACCCCGCCCACTCTCAGAGATCAGTCTTCATTTTACACTTTCTGGCCGGTTTTTATGAAAGTTGGATGTTCGGATAAAAGTTGCAGTAATCGCTGCTACGCCTTCAGCCACTCATAGTTTCACCAGAATAAATTGTTCTCCTAATTGTGTCGACGGGCATGAAATTTCCGAAAAAATTCGAAGCTCGAGCGATTAAAGGTTTTCTTGGGGCGATCGCCGAGCAACGGACTAATCGGTTGAATCAATATCCTCTTTTTCGCTTAGATTGCATCAGCTAATGAAAGGCTCCGCGCTCTCGCTAAATAAATTGACGCTCGTTCACGAAATGTGAAATGCGGCCTCGCGGGCAACGAAAGGTTCTGATTTTTGTGAAATCTTGCAGAATTGTAGAACACATGGATAACACCAGTTCTTTGAACCTTACGCTCCTTAATCTGCAGAAGAAGCATAGGCCCCTCCTTATATAAATTGCCTATCACTGACATTTCGTGAAGTGTTCATTTTCTTGCTGCATTTTCTTCGTTTGATACCGTTCGGTAAACCCAGTTACTCGATTGCGAAACGAGGTATGAAATTTGAAGGAAGCTCAGAAGTGTTAATTTTTTATTCATTCCAGCAATTACTACCAATTTCAATTTTTTCATTTCTTTCCACGCGATGTAGCGAGTGTTTTAACTTTTCAAAAAATTCCAAGTTGTATTAACGATAACGAAGAATTTCGTCGTCGGTAAACGCGCGGATCAAGTTCGAGGAAGAGCGACGCCAAGCAAATAAGTTCATGAAACGAGCAAACTGCTTTGTCCTCTGCCTTCTTGCCTCGGTTCCTCTATCGAATTCGCAACGCTCCTTTCACTCTGCTCTCTCGAACCGCTCTCAGATACCGATCGCGGATACGTGTACACGTAGGTAAATCGTTAAAATGTTAAATGCGGTGTTCGCAATTGCGAAACGTCGCATCGCGTCGTCGCGCGGCATGACGAATTACAGGGTGCTTGCTCGCGAGGCAACATTTCTAGTCTCTCGCCTACGCGTATCGGAGAGCACCGCCATTTTTTTTCCAGACGATCGTCTCCCCATTTTACCAGTCGCCACAGCTGTCGCTAGTCGACAAATGTTGACAGGAAGTCCCCATTTATTTATTTTCGTTCCACTGAAAGGATCGATTAGTAATTTTTCTTGCACAATTAGTATTAATAGTAAACTGATTCTTCTTACCTGTCAAAAAACCTCGTGGTCCGTTTGGTTCAACTTTAATCTCGCAAAAAAGTTTCCTTGATTCCGCTGCTGAAATATTGTATATGTATATCCGGTAATTATAGTACACCCTGTACGAAATTTGTGAAACGGAAACGTATCTAGTCACGATCGCGACCGAATTTATCGGGCTTTTATGCGAGACTTATCTTTGACTACTCGTGCCTACGATACCCCGATATCTCTGACAAGATAAAACATTTTGCGAGAAAACGGGAGAGGAGAGGTTTGTCATCAGGAGATCTTGATCGCGGAGCGATATCTTACTCCACTCGACACGCACGCGGTAAATATTGAATTTCGCTCTAGCTTTTGTCGAGGAAAATTCCACTCGACGTCAAAGAAATCTGGAAATTATCACTTTCCTCCAGAACTAAAGAGAAAGGACAAGTGTGTACGCTATCATTTAAAAGTTACAAGCATTGTATTTACGGTCGCGAGGCAAAACTGTGCGCTGCCGCGCCGCGCCGCGCCGCGCCGCGCCGGATAGAAGTTTCCGATCACTTTTCCCTTTTCCCCCCCAATGATACGGTTCGGTACGAAAATTGTCAGGTAGGCCAACTCCGCCCTAATGAAAGGGTTGACCATCTATCTATGGAAATTTGTTTTTGACCCTTCCGTCACGGTTGAGCTGTGCATGACCGTCATTCGATGGTGTCTTTCCGTCGCGCGCACATTCTATTAACAACTAAAGATTCTCCTACATGTTTATGGACAAGAGACAATGAAATCACTTTAGTTTTCAAATTTCGAAATAATTGGTACACCTAATAAATAAAATTAGGCTTGAAAGGTGGAAAGCGCGACATAGAGGTTGCGCAGCATTGTGGAGAGTCAAAGGTCGGGGACCGGGCGTAGCGTAAACATCTAATTATAAAGTAGCAAGCGCGGATCAGTTTTGCTTATCAGCACTAGCGGATTGTCTGTACGTTAGGCTCGTCATCGCAGAAGGTTTGCTGACCTAACTGGGTGCAAAGTGGTCGGACCACGACCTACAAGCCATATGCTCGTGTCCAATGTCTGTTTGAAGCTGGTCGGATGTCGTCATCTATATCGTCTATGTCGTCTATGTCGTCTATGTCTTCCATGTCGTCGGTTCTGTGGAAACCGCAGCAACCGGCAAGCGTCTCTGTCCACGAATCGATAACGCGCCTCCTCCATTCGCCGGCGTCGTCGTCGTCGTCGCTAAAGTTGTAACCGACTTAGCTTGTATAGAGAAAATTGTGTTTGTTTACAAATACTGATAAATCGTTAAAAAAGCAAACTATAAATAAACCAATTATTATATCGCATGCTACTCGTGAAACCGCACAACTTTCGTTTCAACAATTTGTTCGATGAAACAGTTTACAAATAATTAAGGTAGCATTTAATTGGATCACCCTGTATAGCTGTAGCGAAGGGACATTCATGTTTCTTACGCGATGCCCGAAAAACTGGAGTGTCTTGGGAACGATAAACCGAGCGTAGAGGACGTTGGTGTTCGAGTTGAGTTTCTTGTAAATTGGTAGAGAAAGAATTTTTTAAATAAAGGACACACCGTCGCTTACGTAAGAACACGCGTCCACTCCGCCGTGCCGCGCCGCGCCGCGCCGCGCCGTCCGAGCTGTCGCAACAAAAATCATCGAGTCGTTGCAGAAGAAATTGCCCGGAGAAACAGTCAGGTAACTGAACTGACGAACGTTTCAACTTTCGCGGTTTAATCGAACCTCGAGCGTAATCAATGCTGTCTCTCTGCCGGGCCTGGCTCAACCGGCGCGGCGGCGGCTGTTACGCAAATGCATCGAACTCTGTTTAAATCGAATTAACTGAGAACCGATTTCATTCGACGTCCTACCTTTCTGGAACTTCGGTCGAACAATGAGGAACGAGGATTCCATTGCAGGCTCCTGTGGGAATACATAAATAAAAATCTTTATTATAACTTTTCAAGAGAACGGTTCAGTTTTAACCCTTGGTGCCTCCTGCGTTTTTCATCCTTGCGATGCATAGAATAAGATGCAGTAACAAAGTATTCGAATTCTGATTTACTCTCGGTAGGAGAACGTCGCGTCGCACGTCGCGTCGCACGTCGCGTCGGTAGAAAAGAGTTCTCGAGCGCGAGCGGTTCGAACAATGGGAGTGTAGAGCCAACCGGTCAACCGGCAGACAAGTTCTCCATTGAACGCGACCGACTGAATCTTCCGCGGTCCGGTCGCGGCGCATCCGTCACGATAGTTTAATCCAAGCCGACGAAAGTGTGGCGCGTCGTCGTCTCAGTCGAACGACCGTAATCGTGCCAGGCCGCGACGGCTCTCGATTTCTGTTCCGTTCGAAGTATATTATAAAGGTTGACACGTGGCAGCGTTCCTGGAACGTCTGGAAAGTTTAGGCGAAATTAGGGGACCTGGGGTGGAAAGCGGCTGAGCGCGCGCGGAAACCGACCACCTTTTGCATAGAGTGTAGAGTGTGGAGGATAAAAGACAGCGCGTAGAAGGTGAAAACCCTCGAACTAGTTCTGCTCGCAAATTCCCAGAGAATTATTTAAATGGCCACTTAAAACGAGAGAGAGGGAGAGAGGCCGTGGCGCCGAGCGCGAGATATTATTACGGATCCGAGGATTCGGTGTGGGAACCTGGACGCAACGCTGCTCGAATAACTGTAGATTGTAGACTGTAGACTGTAGACTGTAGACTGTAGACCCGAGCTAAATGCTCGATATCCCTTGTAATTTCATGTAAGAACGCACCGTTATGTTCTGTTTCGTGATACAACTTTTAACGATTCCACCTAATCAAATTCCTCTCTTCAAGTGGACACCCGCAACTACCGGAACCGCTGCGCTGATCAGCCCCCTGGAAACTCAACCGAGACTACAATGTACTTATTCTATTTATATTATCGGCTATAAGACAATTTTAAACCTGAAAATACGAACGATGTGAAAAAATCTTTTAGATAGACGTTGTATGGTTTCGCGTGGGGCACATTGAGCTGCTATTTATTCGACCTTGAGTTGACCTTGGAAATACCTGAGAGTTTATAACTACAGGCCTTTCCTATTCCTGCCCTATTCTACCCTCCTTACCTAAACTGCCGACTCAAATAAATATTGCACGACCGTCGCTTTCATTCAAATTTTTTTGTTGGTCGTAGAAACTGGGGTGCATCCTGATGCCTTGAAATGTTATGACCCGCGATGCTCCTATGAAGTTCTTTATATGAATTATCGCGCAATAAAGTTCTCCTTCTGGAACGTGCTGCCGATAACAATTACGCGATCATCGTGTTCCATAGGGCATAGGGCATAGGGCATAGGGCATAGGGCATAGGGTATGGGGTAACGGGGGTTTCGCGAAGTGTGCGCATACATACTTCACTGTACTTAATCGCGTGTTTTTTCCCCTATTTTGCTAGTTACATAAATGGCAATGATTCACTGTGCGCTATTAAAATAATTAGTATTAATATAATTCGAACAGTTACATAAACCGGTTTCTTTTTTATTACAAAGTAATGCAGAGAAGTGTAAACGAAATGTTTGTCTTGTGTTGTCAGTGTTACCATTATTTTGAATATTCACGGCGGAATCACGAATTATGTACATCTCGTGAACCAGGTCAGATAGCATCGAGCAAGATGTTCATCGCAACCTTTTTTTCTGGCGTTACATCGCACTGAATTTAGATTGCAGATTTAATTTACGTAATCCGCGAACCAGGCTCTCTCACTGCGAAATTAAAGTTACGTTTAGCACTGTTCTACGTTGAATAAAGAAATATTTCAAATCTTATTGAATACAAACACTGGAGCTCTAAAATGTTAGGTTGTTGCAGGCCACATAAAATTTGATGCGCGCCAAAAGAACTTCAAATTTTGGTGTATTTGATTTGCATCAATAATGTTATTGCGACATTACGAGTTCTCGAGCGACGATAATAAGCAGCATAGAGGGGAAGAGGGTGGTGCTTGTTTGCTACTTCGTTTGCGATTGCGTTTATCGGGCGAATTGACACCGTCAAAGAATTATTGTTGCCGAACGGTTCGTTTCCAAGAGAATTATTCTCCCATCGAACAAAAGTTTGTCGCTATTCGTTCAAAACTGTTTTTCTGTTGTTTCGTCTACGCTGGTTAATCTGGTTTTTTTCCTTTTATGACATGGATCGATGTCCGCGAAACTACAGGGAAAGAGTTCCTCGCGTCATCGAATGTTATTCCGACAATTCGTTACTCCGAAAAGTTGTCAAGTTTTAAGGATTAAAAAATTCTGGAAAGAAGGCTGAGCAACAGAAGCAAAGTGATTAATATTTCTGCATCGCTACGTACCGGAACTCTTTACATAACATCCCACAGAAGTATTGAATTCAAAACAATAGAACTCGTCACGATCTTCGCTTATTCGCTTGATCGTCAGAGTATATATGGTAATGTAGATTCATAACTGCGGTTATTGCAAACAATTGGAATGAAGTTCGATCTTCGACTTGAACTATTTTAAATTGTTTGAATATTATTCTTATCAGCGTATTCACTGAACTTGATTATAACAGTCCGAAGATGGCAGAGATCTTCCCGATAGTTACGGACAGAATACTGTATTTCTAAATAGAAGGGAATCGAATCGAAGAATTAGGCGGGTCCTGGCGGTCGGTCGATGCCGCGTAACAATGGCGGAGTGTGTCCTTTCCATCGGTCAACTTGCGCGAAAGCCGGAGGCAGGAAAACTGGGGAGGAATGGTGGTAGAGACGGAGGAGCGAGGGGAAAGAAAGGTGCAGGGCTAGACCGAGCGAGAATCGAACAACGAAGGTGAATGGAAGGGCGTAGATAGAAGAGAGTGTCTCTGTTTTCCCAAGTGTCAAGGATTTCTCGAACCGCAGAGTTTCCTCGTAGACTTCGTCGAAGCATAAGCTCGATGAAGGACCTCTCTCAGCGGACAAACGCTATGCCCCGGTAAACTTGCGGAACAGCTAGCTTAGCTATTGCCACCCGATCTCCATGATTTCTGGATATGTTATGAATCTTAACGTTTGTACCAGATTTTGTTAGCGGCGCTGTAACACTGACCAGTGTTTTTCTTGCAACGGTGTCTGTAATATTTTTATCTGCATTATTTTTGTTGAGAATTGAAGGTGACCTTTAACTTTTTGAATGGAATGCTATATGTTTCGTTTTGTTCACGGCGGCCCGTCGCTGAACGATCATTTACCCTAGCGTCTTCGTTTGAAACATTCGAAACGCCTTTCTTCGCTTTTTTTCTTCGCTTTTCAACGGTCAAATAGGTGAACTCTCGGATCGGTGCTCGAGTAGCAAGGTGGACGAAGTAGAAAAGCAACATTGTGGGTTTCACCCGAAGGTCGGGAACAATGAGCTTTTCGTTAAAATAAACGTGTTTCCACTTCCAGGCTTTCTCGGTGCTTTCGTTTTCCTTCCTCTCCCTTCTTCTCCCTTCTTCTTCCTTCTTCTCTCTTCTTCTCCCTTCTTCTCCCTTCTTCTCCCGGGGCCTTTTTCCCTTCCCCGTCAACGTACGTCGATTCCCTCTGAACGCGAGAGAGTAGAAGCAGCTAATGAAACAGAAAATAAAGTCGTTTCAGCCTGGGAGATTGCTCGAGTCAATTGCGAGTCGCGTTTTATCGTTTTCAATAGAAATGTCGAATAAACTGCATACAAAATGTTCTTATACGATGACAACTGAAGGACATATTTGGGTGGTTACTTTTAAGTGGACCACTCTGTATACGAGCTGCATTATTTTCAACGAAGGTTATTTGCTCGGTTATTTACTCGTATCTTTAATGTTCATTGGATTTATGTGGTAAGTGTTCACGGCATTTAAAATAGGATTTCCGATTACAAAGAGCTATTATACTAATCTATGCGTGAAACATGTGCAGCGTGTATAATACTGAATTCGAAACGAGTTTTGACACGGAAAAAAAACGACAGAACTACAAAAATGTCACAATATGACAGTAATTTCCACTGTTTATGCCTCGAAAATATTTTAAGCGAGACATTCGTGACAGTAATGCCAAGAAACAATAACATATGCTCAGAATTTCATTAACTCAATCAAGCGAATTCATACCCTCGTGTTCGAAAAACATACATATTTATACTTGCGAGGAAAACGAGGCGAATGACGCACGCCGACTTTTCTGTACTTTTATTATGATATACTTGAGAACTTGTATACATACAATATGTATGTACATAAAAATTGTGTAGCGATGAATAAAACTCCGACTAGGTAGTAGTGGAAGACTTACTCCAGCGATCGTCACAATGCATAGTGCAAGGAGGAGGGACAGTCCTTTCGCCATGCATTTCGTCCGACTTGGAAATCGATCGGAACCGATTGACCGAGCGCGTGATTTTTCACGCGGCGCGCCGAACGAGTCTGTTTGACATTTACTGCTGCGTGGTCGTTGATTGAATTTTGTCATTGTGAGCGTCAAGAATTTGTCCTGACATATTCTCTTCGAGGCCGATTACGCTCGATGAGAAAGACGAACCTTTATCTCGCGATTCGCCTCGCCCGCGACCCAGAACGACCCTCTAATTTTATTGTTCGCTAAAATACAATCGCAAACGTTTAAGCGAATAGATGATAGAGTTAAAATAAAAAATCACTCGTTTCGTTAATTCATTGAATAAAATAAAAATTTAGGAAAGATATATGGTATGTATTAAGTGCTCTTACGATCTTCTCGCTTTTTGCCAATTCCCTCCGACCTCGTTTTCAACGAGCGTGGCGCGCGAACGCCTTGTTCACACAACGTCGCCTTCCGTGGCGCGGCGCGGTGGCGTCTGAAAAAGAAAAATGGTGAAACGCGCTCGAAAATAAACGCGTTTGCTCGGGATTAAAATTCTCCGGAGAGCTTTGCCGGGGATCCACGCGCGAGTAAAAGTAGTTTTCCCCACGAATGCTCCGCGCGTGTACGCTCCTCGGAGCGGTGCAATCGTCTCATTGATATGCATAGGATTACGATGGAATCCATTCGATGAATGCTTATACGGAGAAGCATTTTCGCAGATTAATTCGCGGGAATTGGGGTCGCATGGGCAACATATTTCAAGGTCGTCAAAATCGACGAGGAGGACCAAGAATCCTTAGCCATGGACCATAGACTTAAAAAACAAAGTTGAAATAATCACCGGTAGATAATTGTTTAAGAAGGTCAGGTGGTTGGACAGAATCGAACGGGCGTCGAGGCGTCGAGGCGTCGAGTCATTGCTCGTACCTCGACGAATCGGGGAACACGCGGGTGCTCCCGATGACTATAGATGGCGGCTCTAACCGACGCGCGACGCGACGATTCATGATCGACGAGACCCTCGGTACATTCCATCGAGCGACAGGTGTTGAGCCCGCGTCGTTTGCATTGGGAATGGCTTCGGGCGATCTTGGTTAACACTTTGGGATTCGGCCGCGTCATGCGATTGTCGCGATCATTTCTACTGCTCTGCTCGGCGATCGTCTCTGGGTTGGAGACTCGTCGTATCGACGAGGAGAACATTCCGACCGAATCAGATTTGTTTTCGGTCGTCCGCTGTTACCCGGATCTATGGATCTATGGATCTGTGGATCGTGATCTAGAATCCGCGAAGGCGTTCCGGGCGGCGTGCACACACGCGCACGCCCGCGCAGAGACGTGGCGAGGATCCGAGTTCGTGGCCAGGTTGGAGAACGCACGCGTCACAAGACAAGAACGAAGCCAGAACGGTCTGCGAGTTCGCCGGCCGAGAGAAAGTGAACCAGTTGGCGGCGTTGTCGAATTTCTCGCCGCCGAGCTGCGCTACGCTGTCTGTCCGCTAACCGTGTGATCACCTGGCCTACCTGTTGCGAGCTGGCAACCGTGCGAGCGCGCTACCGATTAATTGTGCCGAGCAACGATTTTTGGTGAACCGTTTCTTCTCTCGGCCGCCGCTCGGATGTCGCCCCACTATGTCGTAGAAAATTCCGAAAATCCCGCGAAGCCCGCAAAAACTCGATTCCAACAATTTTAGTTTAAGCGTCCAGGCTTGTCGACTTCGTTTGTGTCGGGGACACGTAACGGATTTACCGTTTCCAACGCGGCGACGTCTAATTCTCGGGAAAGGAACGCGGAATTTATAATGTCACCGCGTGGTGGCCGAGCAAAAAAGCACCGCCATAATTGAGCGATTAAACGCGCAGACTGTGCCGCGGTGCGCTAGTCGTTCGACAAAGGATACGCATTCCGAGTTACGACAATACAGAGCGCTGTCGCCCGATCAGGGGAATCGACTCGAATCGAGGGGAATACGGTTTCCAACCCCCCCACCCCCCTCTCTCTGTTACTGGCGGATTAGTCACGTGAGAGACAAGCGTGTGGAACAAGAGAGAGACAAGAGTCTTACGCGTTAACCGATTAATAATTCCTTCGAATGATTAAAGAAAAAGTATATCTTCTACTTGCTAAGCCTTTCAATCATTCCCATACGATATGTATACATATTTCCTTCTCCTGATTATATCGTAAACTTCGGACATCTAAAAATTTCTTAACGCAAGACAAATGGCATGTTGTAACCAGAGCTTGCCTGTGAACCTCGCATTATTTCGCATTATTTCGCATTATTTCGCATTATTTCGCATTATTTTGCTTTCCCCTTCGCGAGACCACTGATTTCGTTTTGCGGCCGACCGTGCTCGTCCCGGGGCACGGGGTACTTGGAATTTCCCCTAACTCCGGGTGAACCCCTTAAGCTAACTAAGCTGAAACGTGGAAAGTTGTTTATAGGGTCAGCTCGTTGGACGAACACACAGGGCTGTTTGGGATCTGTTGTTCGCGCGGGACGAATATAATAGACGCGAATGTTTCGCGGTTTTGGTGGTCCAAACGAATAGGCGAATTGGAAAGATTCGCGGCCCATTCAAACGACGTCTTTGTTCTTTCTCTAAACTGGCTATAGCATTCGACATTGTCTGGAGATTTGCAAGACTCGAATCGCTGGCACAGATCAATCATCCTTGTCGCTGGCTTGCGTCACGGATGATAAGAATCAATGTAGCGGTATCTATTAATTATTCTCGGCAGTGGAAGAATTTCATTTTCCTCCGTTTTGAATTGTCGAAGGTTGAATCATTGGTCGCGAACAAAAAGATGTAGTCTTATCGTTGAAATCGAATAGCAATATCTTTTTTGTCGTCGATAGCTTAGAAATCTTTCGGATAGACATCCTTGGAGAAAAGGACAAAGAGTATAATGTGTTGTGAATTTCGCAATGAGAGATCCGGCAGTTCTGGAAACTTGGGAAACGCGGGAATAAAGATTAACGATTGAAACGATAGCGAGTCCAAACAACGTCACTTTTCTACAGTTTATACGTCGGTCTCGGCTTCACCGGTTTACGATGAAATCTTTCCCAACGGAGAACACGGAGATTACTAACTGAATATATTCTAATCTTCTTGTTCTGTTGCTGTTCATTAACGCGCCGCGTCAATTTTAAGAAATTTATTAGTTTCGAAAGCCACTTAATTTTATCCTCGCCTATACGCGGTACGAGAACACCAACGAATTAGCGAAACAATTCCTCCCTCTGTGGACAGCGGTACGAAAAGGATCGGTTGAAGCATGTCTTGCAGGATCGATAGCGATCCACTGTTAAATTATGCACGCATCCCACGTCCCCGCGGCACCGTCGAATAATTTATCAATCGGCCATGAATCGAGTGGCTCTAAAAACCATATTCAACAGGTGTAACCGTCCCCGTCCCCGTCACCGTCACCGTCGATTCCCCTGGAAGACGAATTATTCGTTCGACCCGTTCTCGGTCGCTCAATTTCCCTCGATTTCCTCTGTCGTAGCTCCCGGTTCTGGGACAGGATCGCCGACGATCCTGAATAATTTATCGGAATGACGGATTAGGATCAATTAGCCGACGTGTACCGGGAGGAACGTGATCTCCGTCACGGAGAGAGCAGGGCGCAGTTCGTTCGGTCGACAAGTTGGATGGACGTCTCGAGGAGACGCGATAATTTATTGCTAATATGTACAACCGTGGCGCAGAAAATAATCAATCTGTTGGTTTGTGTGCACACTGTACGCTAGCGTACAGGTTAACGAGCGTGGCAAATGAGCAAAGTTTGGCGTCCACGGTTCTTGCAACAGACTGTACCCGGAGGGTAGGTAGGAAAAGAAATGGAGGCACCGCAAGGGGCGCAGAGTTATTGACCTGGCGAGGAGGTCCTCGGTCGGTGAAGGGTGGTCGGAGTCGGAGGGTAGCGAGAGGACCTCTTTGAGAAGGTTCACGCGGACCCGATCCCGGTCCCGGTCCCGGTATCGGGTCCTCCTCGTTGTCCTCGGGCCGAGCGTACGCCATTGTTGCATCTCTTTATACGTGGCGCACGGCTCACCGAAATGAATTTAGTCTCTGCGAATGGCAAACCCAGCACCCCCTGTCGCCCGCACCATCCTTTCGGCGAATGAATGCAACGAGCCAAATCGCTCGACAGCCGGAGGAAAGAAGCTTTGCCCGGTCCTAGCGCTAATGGAACTCTTGTTTTGTGCCCGGGTGAAAAGAAATTGTCCGCGAGGCGTATTGTCCGGTGCGGTCACCTCCGAGCCATTATGCTCTCGTTGATGCATTTTTAGGGGATGAATGGCCGGGCACAACCTGTGTGTTCGCCAACAACCGGGCTGTACGCTAAGGTGGTCCTTACTTTTCAACTTTTTATCTTTTTCTGGTATCGTCCCCCTAAATTATTGAGACTCGGCGAGAAAATTATGTGTTTGGAGCAATCAGGCTACAGGAGGCAATATCTTTGTACAAATTAATCTACGCGAACTCCAGTTAGCATTCTCGTTCGAGTTTCGAACACCTCGGAAATTTGAAAGTGGAACGTCAGGTAAACACGCTTCATTGTGGTCGCAGTACACCTGCCAGCGATTCTTTCGCAACGACCGTTTCGCAAGAATTCTAACGGCGAAAAAATGCCCGTTTTTGCGCGCCGCGCCGCGAGCTACCGAATCGCAATTTCCACTCGAAGCTCCTTCCTGCATAGCTCAATTAAGAAAAATCTTTACCGCGTTTTACTATCGAATGGCTGAATAACGAATGATTAAATTGATCACGGGGTGAAAACGTTCATCGACGCTCGTTGCTGTAGTTCGCATTGTTGCATTTACTCCCCGGAATCCTTCGCGCTTCTGTTTTTCTCCGAATCGCATTTTTGTTTCTCGCTCGATGGAACTTGATTGCGGAGTCTACTCGATCGAGCGGTATGCGAAGCGTTAATGTTTCACGTCGGGAGCATTTAATGGTCCAGACCATGGGTCGCCTTTTGCGTCATTAATTTATTTGGCCATTCCGAGCACCGGCCCTCTCTCTCCCCCGCCAGTCCACCGAGCCGTCGCGCGTCGTTCTGTCGGCAATTCGGTTTTCTGTCTTACTGGAGCTCTCTAGCCTCGAATTCCGTCGAACCCTTGATGTTCGACTGAAACAGTGTTCGGACGTCTCGTCGCGTCGGCGCATGCGCATCACATATTGCATTCGATCGGAGAAGATTTAATAGCGGTATTAGTTTCGAAGGACACCGCTCGAGAATGCGAGAGATCCGTGCCGCGGATGCAATGTTCGCCGTATCTGCGCGCGTTCGATCGTTTTCGCACGTCTCACCGTTTACGAAGCGTTATTATAGAAATTTAAG
This sequence comes from Lasioglossum marginatum, assembly GCA_028455795.1. Taxonomy (NCBI): domain Eukaryota; kingdom Metazoa; phylum Arthropoda; class Insecta; order Hymenoptera; family Halictidae; genus Lasioglossum; species Lasioglossum marginatum. Next base: position 11,166,943 of record CM052253.1, on the reverse strand, counting down.
ACAATTAATTGACGCGGCGATAGCATGGACTCATCCTCTGCGCGGAAAAATACTGACATAACATCTCAACAGATTCAAGTCGTTCGATTCAATTTTTAAAGGGTGTCTTAATTTTACAAAATTTTGAAAGTAGACTTCTGTATTGTCAAAGAATGCGGATCTAGAAATAGTTAAGAACTATCGTAGTAACTTGGAGTTTTCTATCTTCGGAGAATGTATCGATTAAATGTTAAGCAAGCGGTGCGCAACAATTTCTAGGTACAAGTTATTCGTGACCCATTATTGAACCGCAGACGCGCCGCGGCAGTGAAAGGGTCAATTTTCTCTGTCCTGGCAATGATCGCCGGAAGCGCAATCGATCATCAGTGATATCATCGATCGTAGCACATCTCGTTTTTACGAACCTCGTTCGTCGTGCTCGGTGATCAAAGGCACTACTCAAGCTTTTACCGTCGACTTTCCCTTTTCAAACGATCGCGTCCGCGTATCGCACACGAAATCATGTTACATCCACGCGTCGTCGCCGCCGCCACCGCCGTCGTCGTCGTCGTCGGCACAACGAAACCCGGGGAAATATGTAATTACGCGGCGAGATCTTACGGGTTTGATTTCTTGAGCCGCAGAAATCGAACGCTTGTCAAGGAAAACTTATCTTTTCGAATTATACTTTCGATCGAGTAGCTGATTTATCGCAACGACAGTCCCGGAACTCGGGAATCGCGATAAACTACTCGTCCAATGTAACAGTCCCGATTTCTAAAAGAAGATCGCCTTGATAATTGTTTTTTTTTTCGTTTTTTAATGTTCAAAGATTTCGCTATCCACGATTTCAATAGTTGCGCAAGATCGATAATTCGCTGCCTCGATCTCGACTCTACAAGACGTTGAATACGTTACATACAAAAAACTGTGATGCAACAAGATGTAATATTTTTCACGGTGAATTAGAAGGCCCGCAACCTTTCAATCGAGTGTTGATTAATGATGCTTGCGGCGCAGATAAATCTATCGCGAATTCGTGATATCTCACAGCCATCGCAAATCGGTAATGGCGAACAGAATTGCCTCTTTCGGACAATGATAATAAAGCCAATGGTCCAATTACCAACGTAGAACATTTTTATTTTGCATGAAGACTGTTACCGAGACAAAACTTGGTTTTTGAAATGTCCGGGATCGTTGTTTGACCGTCTAGGTTCCTATAATTAAGTCGAAGCACAAGAGTTTCACGAGACCGGTCGCGGTCGTTGCGCGACCGTTTCTGTTATCTCCTGCCTTATCGCCGAATTGTATGCACGTGGTGATACGCGGGTCGATAGGGCAAACAACGAGGAGACCGGTGCGAGCACGCGCATGGAAAGCGCGACAGCGTTTTCTTTTTCTCGACCGAATGAGACCTGAATTTTCTGCCGGCTAGAGAGTGCCAACGCATGTTATGCAAATACGCGGTCATTTGCCGATTTCTTCTCGTTAACTTGGTATCGTTAACGAGCCTTTTCTCCGGCCGCGGCCGTCCGTTCGAAAACTTGAAAACCAACTGAAATATGTAGGTACTATTTAAATGATATTTCCATTTCTGGAAATATTAAACTTCCGTTGGACGCATGGGAAATGGGAATATTAACTCGCCCCCACATAACCACACGGAGTTCTCTATATTTTGATCAATCTAGATGAGCGTTCAGAGATTATTTTGTCATTACTAGTTTTTAGTTCACCGATTCGTTTAGCTCATTTTCCTCGTCGAGCCGAGGTCGAGTTGATTAGATCCCTGGTTTAATGTTCAACTTCAGCGATGCTCATTCAACATAATGTCAGATTAAATCTGCTCGCGAAAATACAGCGAGCATGAAACGTTTCGTGGTATTTCCTCTGCGTACAATGAAAATCTTCCTGTAATAATTTGTACGGCGCGTAGATACGTATCAACGAAATTAACTTGAAATTTATCGATTTTGTTACAGAACAAGACCAGCCAGAACCCTACTATACAGTTCCTAGGAAACGAAGGGGTAAGTGGAAATCACTTTCTATCGTTTATACATTCACGTTGAATGTCACGCCTGCGCGTCATGCGCAGGCTTTCGCCTGTTTAATTGTTAATAGCCGACCGCGATGCGACGAATACTACATATTGGAGTCGGACGATAACCAGCTCGTTCGTGATTAGTAACGTAAATTAGCAACAGGCACGTAATTGTTTCTTCCTATGATAACGAAATACAGTGGGTACGAAAACTACGAAAAACTTGATACACTACTTACCATACATTTGACACCGGTTTAGCGAGTGCAGAACACGTCTGTCTATGTGTCTGTCTGAGCAGTTAAACTAGTTGCGATTACATGAATTTAATAAAGCCGGTGAATCATAATATGTGTACAGGATGTCTAAAATATTTTGTAGTTTCTTCGAAGGGCTGATTCCTGAGGCCATTTCAAGTAACTTTTTCCAGAAAATCCCCGTTCACGTACGCTCGGGAGCAAAAATAACAGGCCGCGGCCTCGGGATCGCCATCTGAACGTCACGTGGCTTCGCGTTTCGTGTTTCGCGTTTCGCGTTTTCCGTGAATTGTCGTTTAGCGCGTATGTGACGTCGATCGCGGACGAAGACGTGCGCTGTTCTCGGAAGTTTTCTGTCGCGATTTGTTGCAGGATGCCTTCACGATTTGTTATGGAAACCTCGTTACTCGTCCCGCGTCCAACTCGAAAATGTAAACCGCGGAGCTTCCGTGTGTGACGCAACGTAACCTCGCGCGTTCCTCCGACTGGCTGTCGTGCCGAGGAATCGATGCAAATTTCAAAAAAAGCCATGCGACAAGTCGTGTGACCGAACATTTTTTCTTTTGTCGGTAAATGTTGTCGTTGAGAGAAATTCATTTCTATCGCAACACGCCTCGATCGCGATCACGATAGCCGCGTGCGCCCAGTCTCGTGTTACACGCGCGAAAGAGATCTTTTCGCGTCGGGATCGAAAGATCGAGGAATCGGCGCCGATATTGCGCCGCCGGTCCGTAGACGTGGCGGAGCAATACGCCGCGTAATCGAAGGTTTCTACTACGGTGAAGGCGATCGAGGTCGTTCGAGCAAGGTTATACACCATTTTCTCCCGTTCGTCGGTTCGCCAGCTGCCAAGCAGCGAGATCCCGTCGCTCGATCGCCGATTTTTCGAATGGTCAGTCGCGGGGATCGTAAATTGCGAGCATAACCTTCGCAGCGGCGTTGCCATGTAATCGCCCTTTGATCTCGACTTTCATCAACCACCAATTCGTTTTCGTTGCGAGCCCCGGGCGTATTTTCGTCCAGCGACCTATTCCGAAAAACCGTGGACACGGTTTCAGCGTTAGAACGAGATTATTTATGCAAAACCGAAAATGTGGTCTTGACACGACGTCGCCCGGGCACACCGTACGTAAAAGCTGCACGCCGCTGGCCGCTGGTCCCGGTGGCTCCTCGCACGTCGCGTCGCGTCGCGTCGCGTCGCGTCGTCTTAAATCACGGTCTCGAAATCTTTTTTCGATGACGGAGGGAAGGTGATCGACCTCTTCCGTTTTTCGGGCGTGGTCGAGGCAACGCAGCGGGCGCTACGGCGGGGACGGTTTTGCCTCGATTCAGGCAAACGTGTCCAGCCTTGTCCTATAACAACTACAAAATGAGATTGTCAGGTCGCGGAACGTAGAGTGTATCTAAGATTGCGTAGGTTCGCGGTCCAGACGCATTGGTCCGGGATCCAGCATTGATCGATGAGTTCCCTGGGCGAGCAGAGAAGAGAAAATTACGATTACCTCCGGTCGAACGCAATTATCCGGTTCAACGAGGCTCGTTCCGATTCCAGTATCACCTGTTGCGGAGGGAAAGGAGTTGCTGCGGTCCCTTTGGTACAGGAAAAAGAACGAGACAGAGACTCAGCCATTAAGGCTTCATTCACATAACCGATTCTGTTTAGCCGCATTTACTACGGCCGCGTTTCATCCTGACCTTTGACTGGCTTCGTCTTCCACTCTGTCAGATCTGCCGTGGCTCCGTGGATCGATCCGGTCGCGTTGACCTTTTCAAGCGATCGAAGGATGCGCAGCCTTTAGGGCCGTTAGCATCTAGCAGCCTCCGGCAGCTGGAAAATTGTTTCCTAAGGACGCCTTCCCAGAAGCCGGCCGAGTCGGTGAATCCTTGGAAAGGAGTAGGATGCCCGACGCGATAGAAAGTGGTTGCGGTCCCCGTTCGCCGCTAAAAATAGTCGGGGATCAAACGTGTAACCTACCGGAAGGACTTCCATTCGTCGCGTGGCCGTTCAGCTGTTCTGCTCTCGATTCCCCTCTTTTTCAGAGCGGAGATCATCCGTCGGGATAGATTGCCTCCTAACCGGGGCGGAGTGATCTACGGTTCAACCGGCTCTCTATTAAAAAATCAGAAGCAAGTCATTTTTATTTTAAAGATTTATTCGAACAACAAAAAAAAACGCAAACGGTAGAATACAGCAAGAGAGTTGACTAAAAAGAAACAGGTAGCGCGACGTTTTTAATTAATAATTTATCAGAGTCCGGATCTGAGCGAGCCCGATTTACGAACCAATAAGCCACGAGGGAGGAGGAGGAATTGTCGAACCAATACGCCACGCTCGAAGAAATTTCTGTTTGCCGGGCTTCGGGGAGCTCTCGCAGCTTTTCAGGAAGTCGAACGATTGCCACTTTTGTAGCCGAGTATTTTTCCGAGGGCGGTGGATAGAGAAGATTCCGGTTGAAACTGCTTGGCGGCGGCCATGCTGCGCTTGTGTACACCCGCTGAGCTTAATCCGTTGTCACCGCGGGCCGACGCGCGACGGGAGCCTCCGCAGATTAACTGCTTCTATATTTTCTCGATCCGCGATAAACGACACCCGAGCCGTCTCTTTTCCACCTCTGCCGTCGCTTCCGCCTTCGTCTGCGCTTCTTTCTGCGAATTATTTTTTCATACTGAAACAAATTGTTTAACGGATTGATGTTTCTGTTTCTGGGCCTGTACCCCTTACATCATCTGGGGGTGCGAGCGGCACTCCGTATGCATAATCGTGCCTCCCATCCATTCGCGACTCGGAAGAGAGGCTCGAGTCGCTTTCCCGTTCGTCCTCGCTCGTGAAATCACACGAGCCGAAATTTACGTAAGCCGGGGGAATTCGCTGGAATTCGGCGGCATAGAAAGTATGTATCCGGCTCGCGGGCGAAGAGGTTGGCGCGGCGCGGCGGACCTAAAGCCGATACCTTTTAGCTGTGTTGCGCGACGCGTACGAGCGCCCGTGTAGACTTTCACGCGCACACGTGCCTGATAATTACGCGTGCAGGAAAGTAAAGCGACTCGGTCCCGAAGTTCGCCGAGCTCCACGGCGGATTGTAAAAAAAAACGCATTTAACGAACCGGTCAGAAAATCAAAATGTTTTATCAGTTTTGCGTTTGACTTTTGTTCCATTTTTGAGAAGAATCCGACCATTGTGCGAGTCCGTGTCTCTACGAGCCCTGTCTCCGTCCACGACAGATATCTGTTTCTTCGCTGCAGGCCCCGAGCGCAGGCCAGGAGCGTAGCAATTATGTATACCAATATAATTCGCTCGTTTAGTAGACGTCCTTGTCGCGGCTGACGTATGTATCTCCAGAGACCGACCCGTGTCTCGGCCCAATCTGCGCTGCCGGTGTTGTTCTACCTGCCGATGCAACTTTGCACTCGCTCGCACGCACGTAAGCACGCGAACCAGCGATTTCACATGTAACAAAACCTCTCGACATCCGATCGCCACCAATCTTTCCACTTTTTTCTCGCTTCTCCTCTCCCCGACGCTGTCTTACCCTTGCCGAGCGCGTTTTAATTCTGTTTCCGAATCCTTGGACGTTTTTTCATCCGTCTGTTTCCATCCCGAAATGTTTGCGACACCGGCTTGGTCGTTGCTCTGTTTGCAAATTTATTTCGGAATTCTTTTGGCGCTTCCGATGCTGGGTTCTAATGTTCAAATAAAGCGTCGCTAGATTATTTAGACAACTGTGCGCCGTCGAAACCTGAACGTGACGCTGCATCTGTGTCCCCGTTTGCGCGGACGTCCCTTCTCGAAGTATAATTTCTGCTCGCATAAAGTCTATCCCGCCGATACCGGCGGCCTTTTACGTGCTCAAGATTTAGCATACGCAGAGACTGTGCACACGCTCGCCTTCGCATTGTTGCCTTTCACTCGGTCGCTTGCTATTCGGTTGTTATGCACATTTTATCCGTGAATGGCGCGTTGCTGGTTCACGAGTTTCGGCTTTTCGAGAGCGGCGGCGTCGCGTCGCGGCGCTATCGGAAAATCCGCGGATCAGGGAATCATGAGCGTGCAGCAGCGCGACTGGAAAATTTCCGACCGACGACAACGGCGGCGGCGGCGGCGGCGGCGGCGGCGGCGGCGGTGGCTGCATCGACAATTTTTCGAACCGTCGGACCAAAATTATTTTCGAAGCTACCTATACGTTTAAATTAATAAAAATGGTGCAGAGATCCTGGGGCAGTTGGTTCCATCGATCCGACGATATATTCGATTAGGTTTACGCAATTCGTCGAATCTCGTTACGTCATAGCTCGTCGCAGACGCTCGTGGTACGTGGGAACGTGGTCCGTGGATGACCGGTGGACTGCAACCGGAAGCCGATCTGTTTTATTGTCTTTTCCCGGGATCGTTTCCTCCTTGTTCACGTACACGCGAGGCAGCGCGAGGTGGCACGCGTTTCTTTCGCTCGAGGCGCGTTTTTCATCGAGCTGCCAACCGGCCGCCATCGCAATGAAACATCGTTGCCGTAACAGTTACTTTTACGCGTGACCCACTTACCATTCTAGCAGTCGAATCTAAGCAGCACAACGAGAAGTAGGTCACCCTGAAATAATTGACAGATTCGCGGCGAGAGAACCGTCCCGGGGAAGCCCTCCCTTCGACGGCCATCTTTCCGCCGGCGCGGCGCTGGTTCTCCGCTTGCCTCGTCCACCGTTAGGCGAATTAGACTCTGACCTCTCGTGCTTCTGGATCCCTAACTCCACGACGAAGTGATCCATTTTATATTGCATGTTGCGTATTATATGTTACAATGACAAAATATTTGTATTGCTAAATATCTCGCGTAATTCTTCCATTCGGTCGGCGCGAGATTAGTAATTTTGAATGGCGGCCGACTTGTCGGCTGCTCGCGGTAGTGTTTTATCCGTCGGAGTGGTCGGAGCGACGAAGGTGTGCGAAACGCGCAGTAGAACACGTTCTCCCCTCCATGAATGCATACATATATCGTTCGCCTATTAAACGGATTGCGAGGAAACAGAGGGATCGAGTTCCGCGACGAGAGCGTCCGATTCCCCCTTCATCGACACCATTCCACCCTCCGGAGGGCCGCAGGACATCGTATAACAGGATTCGGGCCGAAAACTGCCCTATCCCAGGGTCGTTTCTGTTGGTTTTATGGACATAACGAACCCGTGTTTGCCACCGACAGGATCCGGGAATCGAGCGAATGCAGGGCGCGTCCCTGTGTATAGGTGTATCTTTTATCGTTGCGGCCTTGCGCGCATGTAGGCGATATATGCGGGTGTTACGCTCGCCTCGCCTCGCCTCGCTTCACTATTAATTTTCCGTCCGTTTTTCGCGTTCATTCACGCGGCGTTACGCCTGCGACTTGCCCGATAATACAGCACCACCGCGCACACGTACACGTACACGCGTGTGTGCACATCCCTGGTACATCCTCGTGACTGTTATTCCGGTTTACCGCTTTTGAAAAATTACCGGCGCTAGGCTTTCCTCGCCTCTGTTCTCGCCGGAAAGAATGGGCAGCCATTTTTATGGGGCACAAGGCCCCGCACGCGACACATGTATGTTTATCTCGACGAGAACTGGATTATCTTTCGCTTGTTTGCTTCAGATTTGGTGGATATCGATGTAAGAAAGGTGCCTCATTGAAAACGTGATTCCAGGTTCGTTGCACTCGGATTCGTCCTTGGTCGAGCTCGGTTCGTGTATCGACTCGTGGAAAGCAACAGCTCGCATTTACTCGAACGTGTGTCTCACCGGGATTACTGTCGCAAATAACGTAAACCATTTGCTTTCTCTGCGCGTTCCAAACTCTTGCTTGCGCCTTTGATTTAGATTCGAGAAAGAACAGGTTGCCACTGCCGCGCCGCGCGCCGCGGTAGAAAGGAATCACGCTGCGATACATACCTGTTTTGCAACGAGCGGGCCCCGAGCGGTCCCCGAGCTTTTTGACGAATGCTGAAACGCGCAAAACATAGTCCCATTATCGCCGGATTTCTTCGCTCGAAAATAGGGTTTTCCCAACAAAACGATAGATTACTTTGGATATGAAACTTTGGTACAAACGAGTCGTTACGCTTAGCTCGCCATCTTTGCATCTATCCTAACCTCACGTATACCCGAGTTTCGTACACATAATACCAAATAATTATTCCGCCCTTCCATTTGGCGACGGCACAAAATTTGTCGCTCGTTGTTTGTGAAATTGAAATTGCGGACTCGCGAACGTGGTAGCATAGCAATCACGGGCGTAGTCGTTAATTGCGAGCCGAGAATGACACGGTGTTCCAAATAATTAGAGGATTGGGAAGCTCGATGGAAGAAAGCAGCCGTCTCTTGTTTTGAAAGCTGTGCTCTCGCGGCAACAATATTCCAGTCTCCGCGAGGCAATCAAGAGATCTAGTTTCTAAGGTAATTACGGAGAGTAAACCACGTATCAGGGATGACGAAAAGAAAAGTATGGTAATAATACATCGAGACACGGGATACAATAATAACTCTGGCGATGCTATAAATAATCTAGTCCCCCCGTACCCCGGCTACTTTATTGTGCGATAACGCCGTGCGAGCTGATAATCTCTTAATTTTCTTGAACAGGTTAATAGTGAGCTGTAGAAAATGCTGACGATTAGATTGCGGGTTTGTGTACACTCTTCGCGCACACGCTTCTTTGGAAATTGATACAATAAACGTTAATCGACTAATTACATCTACTCTGTAAACATCTTTCTGAAGAAATATTAAAAGCCTTGAAAAACCGTATAAGGGTAATTGTTAGATTAGTATAGACAAAATTATCGTACTTGGAACGAAACTTTTAGTGACTTTATTTATCGTACTCTTCGTTCGTCTAAAAATACAGTTATCTCTTTCCGAAAGAATCTGTATCTTCTAGTGGAATGGATTCTTCTCTATCAGCATTTTCATAAACCGGTAGTTCGAATGTGGTAGGTTTAATGTCAAATAATCAATATCAATACAAAAAGTTTAGATGGTTTTAATAAAACAGATACGTACTTAAGCTTCGTTTCTGCATTGCATCGAGCTCATTAACGATTACAAGTACGATCACGATGGAAAAAAACCGGCAGAACTTCCCGTTAAAAAATGCACTGCGAAGATCAGTAAATCTGCTTGCGATTGCGTCACATTGAATCGGCTTATCGATCTCCATAGTCGGATCGTAATTCAGCTGGGTCCAATTCACGGAACAAAAGCGAAAAAATCAACTTGTCTGTCGATAAAAAATGATTAATAAAGATTAAATGATTAATAAAGAATGCTAAATACGTGTATAGTAAGGTCGCGCCTCAATTGGAATAGAATAATAGAAGTTTCAGTTCAAGTTCGTCTTGGAAGCAGATGAAAAAGATTATATTATAGATTTCTATGCAAAATAAAAATTGTCTACACCGAATGGCTTCACCGATTCTGATGACCTCGAAACATGTTTTCAAGGTCAAAAGTTTCATTCGTTTTAGCGAGCGTTTACGAACAAATGTGGCCTTTTAAAAATATATTCACGTAAAATAATTATTTTTCTCTTTTCACCAATGCATTGTGGGCCGCTCGAGGGACAGAGCCGACAAATCGGTTATTCGCCACGCCGGTTCGCGATTTGGAACGCGAGTCCTATCTTTAGCCCTGCGACTATCTCGGAGCGTTCGTGACGAGGGAGAACGGTTCCATCGAACGATCTTAAACCTGTAAAACTGGATTCTCCTCGATCGCGCGATACATACATCGAAATTACCCGCTTCGACCGACTGATATCATCTTGGGCCGGGAACCCGACGGGCTTCGGTCCTCTATCGCGTCGCGGATCGTCGTTCGATTTCATTCTCATCCGCGCGACGATTCTCGTTATCGCCCGCGATACAATTCAAAAACCGAGAAATTCCCCAAGGGAAGGATTACGCAGCCATTATCTACGATATATCGCCGATATTCCGAATGCGTCGATCGGCCTTGATCGCCGCGCCAGTCTCGCGAGGAGCTAGGAAATCGTTTCTGAGAGTCGGCAATGACTAAACTGCGCATCGCCATGCGTTTATAGCGTATGAAAATCCTCGAAAACAACCAGGATGCCGGAGTTCATTAATATTTATCTCAGCCGAGCTTTATTTCTCATCCGCCGCGCCGCGCCGCGCCGCATTCATTAGCGACTCGAATATAATTTTACTGCGATTTTTCAGTGTCTTCTTTCAACTTTCGGATTTCCTTTTGACGAAGTTAGAATTGACCGGATTGACGTGTAAGAAATTTTTCGAAGAAATCGCAATTGGTCGGAATTAGTACGTCCGACCAAAATGAGTCTGCGCTATTCGAATGAACGGGGTAAACCTGTTTTCTTGCAGAGATAAGGGTGGCAGTTGTCGCCATGTTCGAAAGAGAATGTCAGGCGTAGGTCCGGGGGCGAGCAAAAAATCGATATAAATTGCAAAACATAGTAACGGGTTGCCGGACGAGTCTGCGTCGTGGTAAAAGTAACCGTATTGTCTGACACACTCGCATATCGAATGACCGAGCGTTCGACCGGTTGATCGGATATTCGGTGATCCGGTAAAACCAGTTGAAACCGCGATCGATTGGTAGCGGTGTGTCGGATAGATGTCTCGAATTCGGTGTTCGTCCAGCAAAGGCGATTCGCGAGGAAAGCATAATCGACAGATTAAGACTTGTTTCCTAGTCGACCGAAGAGCATAAATATGGCAGTCCCTCAGAGCCAAAATTTGGTTATACATAAATATCGTTGCGTTGCGTTGCGTTGCGTCGCGTCCCGTCCCGTCCCGTCCCGTCCCGTCCCGTCCCGTCCCGTCCCGTCCCGTCGGTTTCCTCTTTGGATGATCGGGGAGAAGGTTCTTTTGTTCGGGTAGCGTCCATTTTCCACGAGACGATCGCTCGTAATCCGATTTATTGCCGGTGCGGGTTTCCCGGAATACTTTCGATGCTACCAATTAGCAGCACTAAATCTAGTCGGTCGAACGGTTAATATTCATGAGCGGTGTCGTCGCGCATACTTAAAACCAAACGCTTAGAAGCAGTTCCAAGGCGAGCTGAACCGTTATCCAGCTATTTATTCTTTTCGAAAAAGGAAGCTCTTGTTTCCCGAGCATAAACCAGACGGCCGAATGCATTACCCTGGCGATTATGCTGTCTCTAATCGTTATTTCACGAGAATTCAGGAAGCGGACGACACTCACCGATTTCGATCTGTGACCGTCGTGCGTCGCGTCCCGGTAATCTATTCGGCTAGATCGACACGGCGCGGCACGGCGCGGTTTTCGGTCGACGATGCCGGCAGCCCTCTGGCACAGGGCCCGCGCGACTCCTTGCCCGGGAGTTATATCGATTATTCGCATAGCTCTCGCGGCGGATTTCAAGGGCCAAGATCCCTTCGATACATTGAAAAATTCATATTTCGGGGAAAATTTTAATCAGAGTCGAAAACGTATCGCCATCAAATCAACCGGCAAAGTTCCCGCTCGAAGAAGAATTTTTCTGTCGGCGGAGGAGACCCATCCTCGTCGCCGGTCGCCGCACCGCGCACTGATAGCATAGGTCAGGTACCGGGCAAACACGAGGCCCCCGCGATGGAAGAAATGGCTTGTGGAGAGTCTCGTAAAGTTCGCATCCTCTTTCTCTGATGCAGCACCGGCTCGCCTGCTTACAGGAGGCTCTCGAGGCATGGAGTTCGCTGAAGGCGTACACAAGTGCTTTCCACGGTACCACGCCGACGGGAGCTATCGGAGAGGAGAGCACGTGCAGCACGCGCGAACTTCCGACCGAACGTGGGGACGATTTTCCATGAAATATGCACGGACGTTTCCCTCGCGCGTTCTCCCTTTATCTTTTTTTTCCTCGAACCTCGAACCGCGCGTCACGCTATATACATTCAGTTTCCCGTTTCTCCTCCTGGACAGAGGTTTTCTCTGTGGGAGCTTTTCCCTTTCTTTTCCCCCCTTCCCCCCTCCATCTCCTCTTCACCGTCGCATGAGCCCACTCGGCTTCATTTGCACCCGGCCCCATCTGTCTTTATCCTCTGCTCTTCCCTTTTCCTCGGTTTTTCCTGTTTCCTGGCCAAAGTCAGCCTCTCTGCGCTCTCTCCTCCATTTTATTTTAATACCTAACTCCTCGCCGCTCCTCCACTCTTCACGGGCATCCTCCTTTGACCGTGCCTTTCTTTCCACATGTTTCCCACTTCTGGCTGGATAGCGCACCTAGCCCGTCCCACCTCTCGGGTTTCTAGATTCCTTTCGGCCATGCGCCCTCGAGTGTCCTCCGCTGCGACACAGACATCGAGAACCAACCCCTTCGGAACGAACGCATCAATATTTCAACCCTCCGCTACCAGGAGCGATTTGCCTTCCCCTCTCTTGCTACCCTGTTATCTTCCGCTCCAACCATTCGCGGCCCTTTCTTTCGCAATTTCATGGAAACCCTTCAGAATCGATTCGACTAATCGCGACTATGTTCCACGCGATCTTGTGGAACCGACAGTCCCTGATCCTGGGACGTAAATTGTCGCACAATGTTCCCAAGCAAATTACTTCTCGGAAAGAAGACACTATCCGTTGGCTGTTCCGAGTGACCCTCGTTGCTCTTGCTTCCACGTTCGGTTTCCATCCAGACGCGCTTAGAAGATCACCAAAGCAACTTGAAACGAAGTTTGCACGTCGTGGCAGAATTCTTGATACAGCTCGATAGAACGATTCGAGGACAGGTGTGTCGGTGACATTGGATCTAGCCAGAAGACGCTCGACGAGGAGGTTTACGTCAGCTGGTACCGTTAAACAGATTTTCGGATAATCATTAGTCGACCGTGTGCCGTTAGAATCGTCAAATGCCCCGCGCAAAAGTAGCGGGATCTATTATTCGAGTCAGGGAACGGGGCTGATGAGATTGTCTTCTCTCCCATGGCGGTCAACTCGATCACGAGCCTGCACGAATGATCCAAGTCCCGATCGAACTATAATTGATCGAGGACGAACCTCCCTCCATCGGTGGATCCACGAATAAAATAGTTTTATTTATTTTTCGTAGCCGAGACGATCGAGCTCTCCTCGGGAGCGCGAGTGATGGCGGCGGCGGCGGCTATTTCGACCAACAAGCTCATGCATCTTTCATGAGTCTATCCAGAAGCGAAACTTCGATTAATCTTGCTCATCGATGGTGAAATTATACCGAGTGCCCGTGCAATAAATGATCGTCCAGCTCGTAGACTCCGAATTTTTCTCGGCTATCGCGATCGAGTATAACTGCATGTTATGTCGGCAAACAGGTAGCAGTATCGCTCGCCTCCGTCAGAATCAATCGAAATAAACGAAAGAAGGAGTTATTCTAGAAATTACTCGGTGCAGCCGCGATTCGAACTGGTTCTGGTCATTTCTGCATCGTGTAAACACCACACGATAATATATGAAACAAAGCGAATTGTTAGAAATTCGAATGAAAAACGACTAAGCTATTGCCTTGTGCGTCAAGCGACCAGGACCGGTGGGAAGGGCAAACATGTTTTCTTAATATCTCGGATCGCCGCGCGTGACGAGATCGCCAGCGACAAACGTCGGTGACCCGAGCATCGATTGGAGTATAATTAATGGAGGACGAATTTCCTTGTACGGACAGGCAGGCAGGCCGGCGCGGCGTTGGGCAACGTTCACGGAGAAGCGTCAGCGTCAGCGTCAGCATCCGGCGTCGACGGGCCGTTCTAAGCCCGGCGTCGACGTCGGGCCGGTGCGCGGCGCGTCGTCATTAATTATGGCGGACAGCGAGGGAAGAAAATACGCGCTTATCGATCGACTCGGCGCTGCTACCCTGACCGCTGTCTCTTTCCACAATCGTCCTTTCCGCCGTCGTGTTTTTCGTTCGTTATCCGTGAAATCGCGCTCGCCTAATCGGCGGCGACGCGGCAATCATGCGGCGGTTTCCGGCGCCCTCGTTGACGCGAACCGATTAGTTCCTCTCTCGACGACTACCTCGTTCACATCGCTGGAATCGCTCCCATGAAGGTACCTGAGATTATTGTGTGACACGCGTTTCTTCTTATCGGGACTCGTCAGCTTCTATGCGAATTTTGCACGGTGTCTTTTAACTATTTCGGGCTTCGATTTTGCGGGTCCACAAATGGCATTGGCTATAAGAATTTAATTCCAGTTCGAGCGGGTTCTGGAGACTGGTTGGAGAGATTAATTCCAGAAAAGTGTATAGTGTCTGAAGGAGACTTCGTATAAGTATGTGTAACATTAAGAATTAAATGCCCGAACTTTCTAAACACACTTTGCATATTCTGCGAGGATCGAGTTTTATTAAGAGAATTCTATTAAGATTTTCAAGGAGCAATGAAATTAAGAATGCGTGGTAATTCGACTTTGAAAATATGTAGAATGATTAAGCTGATGAGTAGCAATGCACCGGAGACAGTTTGTTATTGATAGTTTCTAAGGATAAGGTATCCATGACGCGTGTAAATGTTTGCAAAATCTCATTAAAAATGCTATAAATTATCTTAAATTTTTAACTGAGGAGAGAGATCGATGCAAATAAAAATACCTTGCCAGCAGTGATTGATTGACATCGCGCTAGAACAGTATTAATAATAAAGGTCGGAGAACTCGAATTCTTGTGTCCAACGCAGACCGCTACAAATGGAGTCTTGATTAGCTTATAAATTTCCTTGACAAGGAAGACGGAGTAGGGCGAGCTCAATAATAATATATGTAGTTTGAAAAAACATCAAGACATCTATGGACGGTAGTTCTCGGTTCAGATATGATTCGCAAAAAGAACTGTCGAAATTCAGTCCTTAGTCTCAGTCCATAGGCTTTCTCAACTTTCTAAAACTTTTCCACGTTCGATGCGAGATTGAAAAGTGTGTCTTTTCGGTACGCTAATGATTCTATACTCGTTGCTCTATTTCCTCGCAATTAATCATTAATTAATAAAAACGCATCGTTAAAGGCTGCAGGACGCGCGGTACGTGTGCCGGTATTCGCGAATCCGGATAAAACGATCGATACGCAGTCGGTGGATACGTACGCGGCGCGGCGCGGCGCGGCGCGGCGAATGAAAGAAATATAAGTGTAAAACCGGAAGTTGAGAGTCGGAGGCAGGCGACGCGACGCGCGGCTCCCTTCTTCCCGAGGAAAGTTTAACGACCGCGTTACATTCCTCGGAATGCGAGGCTCGAGATGCCAGCGCCGGCATTCGAATCTTGCGAATACAGTTATTGAAAAACCCGGCATGCCTGTCGAATCATACGTTACGCGTCGAAATAGCTACCTTTCTAATTCTCAATCAGCAATCAATCGATAGAGATACCCGTTGATTAATTGCACATTCATCTCGAGCACATTCAATCTGTTCTCACTATTCCCGATCGCTTACCCTTTAATTCGCCATCGATTCGCCGATTAAATTATCAGCTGCTCCATTAGGCAACACTTCTTCGAATCGAAATGATTCGCTGCGAACAGCTGAAACATGGAATGTCGATAGTTAATTAATATTTCATAGCCAATCGATTAAATTCCAACAATTTTTACCTCCGAATTGAGTGTGCTGGCTATCGGTATTGTCTCTTAATTGCAATCGCTGGGCTCATTGGATTCAGCGATATTGTTAATTTGCAGCTCGATCTAGCATCCGTAACTGGTCTTCGACACGATTTACCAGCATGAAAACAGGATTTGTCTGGCCGCGGATTCTCCGCATCTCGCTTTCCGAGTCCTCGAGTGAAATCCTTGCAAGGTCGAACGAGCGCACCGCGAGAACGATTTAGGCCGGAAATTCCGCGAGCGATCGTGCGAACACGGCAAGAACGATCTTTCGCACGCGCGGCACTACCTCTCCGGCACGTAACATCTTTCTTTCTTTCTTCCTTCGTTCGTAGGCCCTTCTCTTTCGGTTCTTCTCTTCGTTTTCCTGTCGCGGCCTTTCCTTTCCTTTCCTTTTCCTTCGGTCTTCCTGCTTGTGTTTCGATCAGAATCGCCGGATCAGGGAAATTGACTCAGGGAGACGAGTCTGAATCTGGCGCCACTGCTTCTAGAACTGTCGCTCGGCAAACCCGACGCGACAACGATACGACAGTTACGGAGAGAATACTGGAGTCATAATTCGATGGCTGGAGAAGACGTATGCTAAACAGGTTGTGCTACAACACCAGACAGGTCCTAGATATCTTAAACTAGCCTCACCGGCGCGGCGGCGCGGCGAACGGAAAATCGACAAATATTTGTCAACCAATTCGATTTATACGGTAGCTGCGTAAACGAGTAACATAACTGTTTCATTTTTCAATCCCCTCGGTCGTCGAAGTAATAAATTCTCCGTACGTTCTGTCAGGAATTGCTTTCGTTCGGATTGTGAAATCGTGAAAATATGAATTTGCATGAAAGTACTGACTACATTAGAAGAAATACATTTGTACCAGGTATCTTGCAAGTAGGCGAAAAGTACGAGAAAAATGTGGCCGAGCTAAAGCTACCGTCGAATACTTTTGTGGCGGACTATTCGATGGAATCGCGGATTCTTTTAGCTTTCGTAATTAGCGCGAGTAAGAGTTGCTGGGGAGTATTAATTCGGTTATAAAATGCGTTAGATTTCTCACAGCTTGCTGGAAAAAGAATTCAGCTGCTGCTGGCAATTCCAGGAATGGTCTTTTTAATTTCTACTCTCACGCGAAAATTTCACAGCGTTCTTTAACAGTTATTAGCGATACAATTCTCGCAGGTTGCTCTTCTGGCAGATTGATCAGAAAATTCTTTGAGGCTGTCTGTACATCGCGCAGGTTTCATTAACAGTGGCTCGTATCAATCTCTTTGCATCTCCATCGAAACTCCGGCTTTCGAACCTGTTACATACCTGGCTGCAGCCAGCTCGAAACCCTGCACTCTGCACAGTTACTGAAATTTCGAATTCATTACCAGCGAATGACTTTCACTCGCGCTGCCGCGATGGCGATTCGTTGCTTCGTACGTACGAACGGTGTACGGCACCGTTCGATCGCGATCGAGTTTCCCGCGATCGTGCACTCTGCATCGAAATAGCCCATTTTTCACCCTTGCTCCAGCTGACGCGAACATCCCGCTCGATCTAAGTCACGCATCGGTTTCGTAAAGTTTAGACCACGCAGATCGTTAGGTATACAAAATAAACATTTTCTGTCGAGAAAATACTTTCTTGAGAGAAGTGATTGCCGAGGTTATTTGAAGTAACTTTTTATGCGATAGTGAACGGCAACAGAGAATTTACAATGCTGAAAAACATCGCAATTGTTGCACCCGGATAAAATCGAATAAAAATTCTCTTGTGAAATGGCTCTCACCTTGTGTTTGCTGGAATGCTTTTTCCGGTAAATCGATGGACAACTAACTTCGCAACTTGCCTCCTGTAATTTTGATCGTACAAGGTAACAAGAATGTCTACCCAGTGAAGCGTGCTGAATTTTCTATGAAAGTCGAGAAAACAACAATTTCGCCATACCGCTGTTAGCATAGTGTAAAAGCGATTCTATTAAACCGCATCGAATCTCGCCTAATCGCGTGTTGGGGGGTTACTTCGGGTATAGGATGTTCGGATACCAGTATCCGAAGGACACTGGAGGCGTCAGCGTACATCGATCGCAACACGGAGGAATTCGCGAACAGTATCGATCAGAGGAATCGCGTCCACTCGGTCGACTCCCCTGACATAGACACATTTTCCGTGGAAAACATGTTCGAACGGTGTTTAACCCACTGACACACTATGTAGCCTCCCGGTAACATCCGATCAAAGACATCGGATATCGAACGACCGATGTCGCCGGCGTCCAGCGGGTCGTCCACTGGTGTCCTCGCCGTCGAACAAACATCGATATGTCTTGAAGAAATTATTTTTGCTATCCTAGTAATCTAAATTTTCAGATTCTTAAACAGTTCGAAACATATTCGCTTCATTACACGAGCATTAGATATCAATGAATCAAATTCTGCAACAATTTTCAATTTCTGAAATAATATTATTTTTTACTTTTGTGCCAGTTTTCGCACTTATCGTCCCGTTGATTCTCGTAAAAGACGAGCAGGAAGAAAGTTATCGTCCGGCGCGTTTTCATTTACGACGCAACTTCCAGACCGCGATAATCGTCCGACAAAATCACCCGCGTGTTTCTTTTTGTATCAATTCGAGAAGGCTGCCCCGCGGGGACTTTCCCGGTCGCGGACACGGAACGATAAACACGAAACGATAAGATAGCGGCGACCAAAGGATGAGCCGATTCGCGCGTTTTCCCAGTGGTGACGTAGCCGCCGCGGCGCAGCGCGGCGCAACGTTCCACGCCGTTGGAATTCGTAACGCGACGCTTTCACGGGGAGCGGGACACGATACGATTACAAGCAGGGTCGACCTCCCCCGGGAATCGATCCACGAGTTGCGAGATTAGTCGCCGGAGTTGTCTGCTCGCGGCTTTTCGATTCGATGCTCGCCGGGAATCCCCGAGAATCGCGGCCTTGCCTCGCTAACTGTTCAGCGCCACGCCCAATTCCATCCGACACCGACAAGCATGTACAATCGCAGAAAGATGTGGAATCGGTGAGAATAATGATTTTTTCTTCCGTCGTTTCTTTCCCGAAAGAAATTAACGGTGTCAAGCGATCAGCGTATTTCCGAAAATTGATTTCCGCGTGCCGCGTGCCGCGTGTCAATGACGCGCCCTCATCGAAGATATATCGTCCTCGGTACAGAGCGAGATTATTCAGTCGATCGGGAGAGTCGGTCCGTGACTGGTCAATTTCCGGAGCAACACACCGCGAGCCTCGGCCCTTTCCACGCGCACGAGGAAAATTCCTCCGGGCCGGCATGGTGCGCGGCGGCTGACGTTTGGAGTTCATTTGACTTTCATAATGCTCGCGAGGGACATGTAAGAACACGCGTTTACATTCCCTCGGAACACGCTGGCCGGCCTTTGGGCTATCTCGTCGCGTCGCGGCAACGAATCGAGCATAATTAAGGCCATCCGAGCGATCGTCGATTCGTAAAAACAATTTCTGAAAAGGGAATCACCGAGCGGGCTCCGTTGCGTCCCGCTGTCTTCGCCTGATTTAGCAGCCGTGTCGGCCTAATTGTGCAACATTGACTCGTCGCCGTGCCTAACAATCCGCGGATGTGGTTTTTCACGGGAGAAGAATTCCTCGTTCATTTTGTTCACTTTACTCTCCGATTAAACGATTACACTTTTTTGGAAACGTCCGTTCAACACATGTTCAGGCATTACCATATTGGCGAGTCGTTGACGGTACCGAGGAGACGATGATCCGGAGAACTCGGTGGTATCGATGTCACGTGACCTCGATGATCGACGAATCTTATTTGGTACAACGATCTTCTGTGAACTTTCCTTTCTCTATCTGCGTTGTATTATTCTTCTAATACTTTGTTCGATCGATGATCGTGGAATCTGCGAGACGCGTCCACTGTAAATGTTTGCTCGTTTAGCGATACCATGGGACGCACCGGTCGAAACAAACAAATGATAATAATCGCTTGATCGGATGAAGATTCGAAGTTGATAACGCGGCTGATACACCTCGGATTCCAGTTCCCGGTGACGGCAGAGCGGCAGAACGCTACCCTCGGTGCGCATAGAGTACAGTACCGTGGCATGGCGGGGAAACCTCGGCGGATCGTTAGCGGGTCTTCAAACGAAATATAATAGAAAATCTTCGGAGGAGAACGAAGCTAATCATAGCGCGCTGTGAAAGACGGGGGGCTTTGTCCAAGCTGCTTTATGTAAACCTTGAGACTAGATCCGGATTCTTGAGAGGCGACGAGAGTAGGAGAAAGAGATCGAGAGAGGCAGCCTGAGCGGAACGAGGACAGACAATCGAAGTAGGATAAAGGGAGAGAATGAGAATGAGAATGAGAAGGAGAAGGAGAAGGAGGCAGGAGAGTGAAACGTCGCGAACGAAAGAGGGGGAAGGAAGAGGAGCGACAGAGAGACTTGTCAGAGGGAAACGTAGACGGTGAAAAGGAGAGGGAGCCCAGACTCTCGAAGGAAAGGGATACACTCCTATTCGGTTAAAGAGCCGCGGACTTGGTGGCGCGGGATGGCAAGAGGGAAAAGCAAGCACGTCGGCGAAAGTGTTCTTGTGCACTGCACTCGTCGGCCCTCACCTCCAGCAACGAACGAATTTAATGGCGACCGCGAAAAAAAAAAGAGAAGCGGTTTTATCGCAATCGTTGCCACGTTCGGGCAAATCTATCGCCGGGCGAGATTTGATCGCGAGAGCAGCCTGCGCGCTATCGATTTTCACCGAAGAGTCCGCGAACACGGATCAGCGGGATATTCTACTCGATCAACACCCCCGAATTGTTTTCAAACTTCATATAATCCCGAATAATCACAAGTAATATTTATGTCAAAAATGGGTGATGAAAATCCAAATTTAAGAAAACTGTCGAAACGTAGTTCTTCATTTGAATACGAACGAACCATCGTCTCGCGAATCGGTTCGCTCAAACAAAATGGCGCGCCAGGAGTGATCCAATCAAATAAATTGCGATCACCTCGCGTGCATGCTTTTCAAGGATGTCTCGTGATTTCGTCAGAGATGAGATTCTCGAATATGTACAGTATACGTATTTTTGTTGCATGCTATATAACACAGACTTTTAGCGGAAGGATAACATGGCAAGCCATGGGGCGATCGAAGTGGTTTTACGGGAACGCGTGGCGGCGGCGGCGACGGCAGACTCTCGCATCGGTTCCGCGAGGGCCTCGATAAAAATGACCTCGTTTCTGTCAAACGGAGATTAAGTAACTATGTACCAGCCGCGATATACTTCCTTTCACTGCGGAGCTCCGCGCGCATAAGAAACGTGTCCGTCGGTGCTCATTTTCTTCCTTCGTCGCTCGCAGCCGCGCCGCTCTTTTTACTCGCGTTTCTTGCGCGAACCACACTCCGCTCGGCCCCGCTCTGCCCCGCTCCGCTCGACGCGGATAAAATTCGTGCGTGACCGACCACGGCTCGAATTCTCTTGCGTGCCATTACCGGGCCACTAATCATTTCTGAAAACCCGTTCAAACCCGTTCAAACCCGAGCTAGCTTCGAACTTTCGGATGCTAATCGATACAATTTCCTTTCTATTTCTGTCGATACAACGATGTTTTACATTTTACATTCCAGTCCCGATGAAAATTTTGATGACTTTCGCATGACACTTGTCACCACAAACATCCGGCATCGTATGACAAGCGCATCCTAAAAATATTCGGTAGAAAGAGTAGCAGCACAGGCTCTCGAAGTTGAAAAATACCGTGGTGTAAGGATACGTACGTGCGTGTGCGTGTACACGCGCGGCACAACGAGGCGGCGACACGCCGCCTCTGTGCGCAACATAGTTGCCGACGAAGGTACTCGATCATTTCTTCCGAAAAGATCGCCGATCCCTTCACCATGGAACGGTAGCCGCCAAAGACACATTCTGTGATTGGTCGATTTCGGTGACAAACATCGGATATAAAAGAGGGCTGAACCGTCCATTGGGTTCAGTCTGAATCTCGCCGTCGAACACGCGCCGTTGTTTTAAATAAAGCAGTTTTAACTTAGCCCTTTTCAAAGTTTCTTTCCCTACAGTGGGGATGTTTCGAAGAGTCGGTGGCCCCATCTACCAAAGATCCGAGCGGAGAGGATTTCTCATCTGGTAGCCAGAGCAGCCCGAGAGCAGCCCGGGAGCATCTTTTTGTGTCTCTATTCCTTTCTTTCCTTCCTCTTCGCCGGCTCGTATCTTTCTCCGATGCTGGCGTTACCGGTACCGGTGTGCGTCTTGCCTCTCCTCTCCTTTTCTTTTCTTCTGTCCGGCGTTCTCCCTTCCTCCTCGTCCTACCTCCTTCTCCTACATCGAGCCGAAGGTATGTAGGCTGTGCCACATCCTTGCCCGGAAACCGTTACCTTGCTGGCTTTACACTGAATGGAGCTCGCCTTACCGTTGTTCCCCATACACGAATTTCCTTTGGCTTCGTTACTATCGCGCGGCCTGGCGCGGTTCGGTTTCTCGGCGAAAATCGAATGACGAAACGGAAATGATTTACAACGATCGGACTTACTTTCGAAACGCTTGGTCTGCTCCGCTCGCCCGGCGCCTCGATCGTTTTCTTCCAATTTCTGGATACTAGGTATATGTAGTAATCGGGCCTGGTCGGGTCGGGTTGGGTCGGGTCGGATCGGGTCGGATCGGGTCGGGTCGTCTCCTGACAAATCCAGGCGCTTTCTTTCGAATCTCCCGATGCGAGAGTTTCACTGTACCTCGTTCGGCTTCGAACTTCCGTTGCCATTGTCTCGGAATGAAATGCCTGTCTCCTTGCGCTTCGACCAAGAATCATTTTTATCGCGAATAACTTTCTCGTGAATCCTACGTACGAAAGGCACGGGAATCACGGTTGCAGGAATCCACCGTAGCTCTAACCTACGCTGGTTGCGCACATTCTCGGCCGGATGTTCTCGGAACTTTAGTCGTTCGACCCGTGCGATTGTTATTGTTGTAACATGCCGGAATGCGATAGAATACTTGTTTCAAGACTGTGGATCTGTGAATGAAATAACAAAGTATGAGGTCGTAAACGAATCGGTTTAAAAGTTATTAATTTTCTGCCGACTGCTATGAGAGTTCGAATGCTGCGAGGAGTCCGGAACAGCGCCGGTTTTCTAATTTCTCGACACTACCGTCGCACGTGCTGTCCTCCGTGGTTGTTTACAAAAGCGACCGGTCGCCGCATACGACGCTCGATCGACGGACAACATTCCGTCAGCACCGATTTCCGAATTCTCAATCGCAGCCACGGCTCTGGCCTTATTTAGCAATGAGAAATCTCATTGCCAATTGGCTTTCTTCGCGTTTCTAGCCGCAGCCGCGCGGCTCCCACTGGTTTTGCGGCGAAGCCAACGCCGCAGTCAATTAATAAATCATTTTGCATCGCCACGCCGCGCCGCCGCGAAGATTTTCGTAGAGATCCTAACTTCAACGCGAGTTCTACCGAGAAACAAGCGCATCGTGGCCGTTCCTTTTCGTATATTTATAGGCGCAGGCAATCTTGTAGGATAATTGTTTGAGTATTCGTCGTGGTTGTCATTTATGATATTGAAACATTGAAAACCATAAAAGTAATCAACGCTCGATTATTGTATCACCATAGATTGCGGGTGCCTCCGGAATGTGGATGGATCTATCATCGCTTCGGATGTTGTCCATTAATTCTGCGGCATGGAAATTGGGCGGGAGCGTGGAAATCTAGGAAGCTCGCTTTGACAGAGCGTTAAATAACAGCGCGAGCGCGAGTTTCGTGAAGCGCCACGCACACGAATAGGGGAAAACACCACACCGGTCGTGTCTGTGCGTGGTCGTGATTGCCGGGTGCGCGAGGACCAAGGACCAGTGTTCGCGTTGCACCCGTGGAAGTGGGCCGAGAATTATTTATACGTCGGTCGGCACAGCTGATCTCCGGCGTCCTCCTCTCCTACCTTTTCTGTTTGACTGTATTTTTGTGCGGCCAGCCGACGCGCGATGCGACGCTACGGATCGCTCGCACAGAGACGACCACGGCCGACCAAAAACGAGCGAGCGAGGAAGAGGCGAGCCTATCCTCTCCTCTCCTCTCCTCTCCTCTCCTCTCCTCTTCTCTCCACTCCTCGTACCAGAACGAAAAAGCATATTCGATCTGGTGCCGCTACAAATAGTGACGCCCGACTGAAATAAACGCAGCGTCGCAACGCGTCGACAAAGGATCTCTCTCGGTTCTCGTGACGCTCCCCCACTTCCAACTTCACCTACAACCTCCTCCGCCCCGCATCTCCTACCGCCGCCGCCGCCGCAACTCTACGCTGTCCTCCCCCTCTCCCTCCCCCCTTTCTCGACGTCGTTTATGTCTCCCGGTCTTCTCTGGCGTCTCCGTGAAATTACCGGCAAATTGTTTGACAGGACAGTTACTCTTCTGCCCGAACGACCGGTTCCTTTGTCATCGGAAATTTTAATTAACGGGGTGTCCTTCCGTCGGACCCTGCCGCTCGGCTTGCGACGGGCAAAAGATCTCTGCGGGGTACTCGCTTGTGGTTTTATCGGACCCGACACTTTCTTTAATTCTCCGTCACCGTAGTACAATACAGATCGGCAAACTGCACTGCACTGCGCGTCGTCGCGTCGCATCGCATCGCGCCGCGTAGTTCATAGAATGATTTCTCCCACATTGTAATTCGATTACGATTCCCACTCGAAAATAAACTTTAATCATCCTGTCGGAGGGTAAGTGCAATATTTAGCACGGCGCGAGCTGCGTTTAAAGCGTGCGTGGCTGGCTGCGCGTACACGACAGCATGGGTGAGGGGGAAGGGGGGAGATGATGAGAGGGGATCAGAGGGGATAAGAGGAAGGGATGCTGGCGTGCGTAGAATCCGACAACGGGGCGCCGCGTGACGTCACCAGCCGTCGATATTACACCCTTTCGAGAAAGAGAGAGAGAGAGGGAGAGAGAGAGGGGGGGGGGGGGGGGAGAGAGAGAGAGAGGGAGAGTTAGAGAGAGAGAGAGAGAGAGAGAGAGAGAGAGAGAGAGTTAGAGAGAGAAACCGGTCCATTATGGGATCGAGCAACACACCCCCTATCAGCATGCGCTGCGGCGCGTCGTCCTCTCGTGTGACGTCAGGATAATCGTTACAGGTCCGCCGGCTCTCTCTCTCTCTCTTTCTCTCTCTCTCTCTCTCTCCTCTCGTTCCGTCTCGTTCGGACACGATGCAACGTATCGAGCAACGGTGACGTCATCGCTGTCCATTTTCAACTTTCTCCGCTTTTTCGGAAAGGCTTGGATCTTGAACGGCGTCGCCGCTAGCCGGCTTTACAATCGCAACGTTTTCGAACCGCTCGCATTTTTGTCTCTCGCGCTGTTGTTCCATTCGAGCTATTTGCGAAACAAAAATGGATGTTTGCTCGAGCGATGGTTCCGGCAAGGTCCGCGAGATCCGATGCAAAGTTGATTAATCCGGTCGATGCTGATCGACTCGTTGCAATTCAGCGGTGGCTTGCGTCAAAGATGACGACCAGCCTGGCAAACAGCGATAAGACGCGAATATTAAAGTCCCTTGTAAACGACAGCAGCCTGCATTGCCGACGGACGAGAAGCATCGTCGCGGTGTAGTGCTCCGATAATCAGAAACGCGTACTTTGCACGGGGTCACGAGATTTCGCTGATCGCCAACAGTTGCGCCGCGCCGCCTTTCTGCAATGTGTTTTTCTTTCGCGTTTAATCTTCCGACGAACCGATAAACAACATTATTTATCTGTGCCTCGAGCATACGATGAAAAGAGCTACTATGTACATAGAAACTTGTATCGATATCGCTGTCTCACGCTTCAACCCTAACGAGTCGTTATATAAACCACTTCTCGATAAATGTAATTCTCTCGTCTGTTTCAAGTCTAGTAGATACGTTGCTGTATCGAACGAATCATCGATAACAAATTGCAAAATAAAATATTTCCGAACCCATCGCTGGCCCGTGTGCACCGGTGTTGAGCCGGTTGCATAGCCGCGTTGGGAATGCACGCACGATATACATATTCGCCAGTCTCGAACCGGTTCGCCGATGTGTTGACACATTGAAGTTTTTGTTTTCGCCGTGGAAAGCTTGCGCGATTCAGTTTACAGAGCATTCGCATCGGAGATTTATCGCACCTGACGTCGGTGGTATTTTCCGCCGCAAATGTAGTATTACCGTTTCGAAATAGTTCCAGCTGTTGCATCCATATTTCCCGATAGCGGCCCGGATTGTTCGTTTCGAGCGAATCATTACTCCTGACCGGTGCGGATTTCTTTATTATTTTGAGCCGTATTTTTTTACTGCTTCCTGGAACGTTACGCCATTTTTGCGAATCGAGGCTGCGAAAGTATCTAGCCTGTACGCCATCACCATTTCGTTCTCGAAACGCTGAATTATTCATTAGTATGTATACGCAACTAGCGCATTTTAAGAACGTGAAAAAATTGTCGAAAATAGCCAAACTTGCCCGTAGTAAATTTCCGAAATCGTAAGAAATTTCGAAAGAATCTGCACAATCGAACACGAAATAACAGCGCGCGTCGTCGCAGGTGTATCGCAGGTGCATCGTAGGTCGCAGGCATCAATGACAGCGAATAGCGAATAGCGACTGCGAATAGTCGGCGCACACCGCTGACGCTTGGATGTGAGAATCAGAGCTCGGTGGATTCATAACCGTAACTCGACTCGACGTCTTCAACGCTATCCTCTCGTTGTTAACAAGCCTAAGCAGTCCAGTGTGCCTGCCGGCGCTATGTAGGTTACTATCGCAACGGCCTGCGCCTCCTCGACCCGCCTTTAAGGTCGTTTACAGCGTAACCCGAACCCACTTCTTCCTCTCCATCATCTTCCTCCTTCTTCGCGAAACTTTTTTCGCTCTTTTTACCGTTTCTCGTGATCCTTTCCGAACGACTCGCGCTCGCGATAGGCTTTCGGTCTTCCTAACGCGGCGAGCTTCTACCCAACCGATACGTTTTACTCGACTCCATTGTTCGATAGCCGGAGAAAGTTCTAATAGCCCGCGAGAAATTACAGAAAAACGTCGACTCCTATTTCAGGCTTGCGAAACTTGAATGTTTAAATGGAGACGAAGCATGGAGATCAAGCGGCTTTGCCGAAGCTTTTCGGTATTTAATTATGCGGTACAAAACTTGTTTAATTTCTACTTTTCAATCGAGACGCGCGCGTCCGAGAGAAAGCCGTCTAGTCTCTAATTTTAGCTTCGGACAGCTCGTCTCGAGGAGGACGCGGACGCATCAATTCGTGGGATCCGGTTCGCGTCCGAACATATACGGAAAACTCGAGCTTGTTCGGATCTTCCGAAACTGGCCGAGGTATAGTCTTCGATTCGGGGACTCCCTCGCTTCCCTTGAATTGCGCGTAAATACATCAACACCCTTGCACTTAACGCGATAGAAAACAGGTCCTCGGAGACGCGTCTTCAGTTTGCCGTGGACATTATCACCTTCGGCGCGAAAAAAAGAACGAGCGATACAGGATTACCTACATACGTCGCGTCGATTCCCGGAACGTGTGCAAATATTGACGCAAAAGTGAACCGAGAATCGGCCGTTTAACGATCACCGGTGTCACGTAACGCGCGCTTTAATGTGCATTCACGTTCGTAAAATTAGATTGTTCATGGGCTCGCTCCGGAATTCGCTCGGAGATCTCCGCGAATCCGTTTCGAATTGCCGGATCGCGGTAACTGTGCGAAATAGTACACGATCACGACATCGTTGGATGCGTGCTGAGAAATATTATTGTCACAGATATTTCAAGTATCGGTGTACAAAGCGATCGTTAAGAGAGCGAGGTTTCCTTCCGTACGACTTATTTTTACATGCGGTCTCCTGCCCGGTTGCCCCAGCCCACCCCCGAGCTCTGTACATACGATAGAATTTTCATAGAAATTTCTAGAGTAACGTATCTTGTTTATTTCTGCCCCATTTTTCCTACTTATCGACCGCTGCGCCGTGCGGGGCGTTGCGCACGCGAGATCGCGGTGATTCAGACGCGGCCGCGGCCGTTAACAGAGCGCGAGGGAACGAACGCGTGATCGCGATAAAACAAGTATCGCCGCTTGTCTTTTTCTGGCTCGGGTTTACCAATCCGGTCGGCTCGGTGGCTACGGATTTCCACCATTCCCGGCGAAATCGCATTGTGACCGCATAACATGCTCTCCCCGGCTCCCCGGCTCCCCGACTCCTCGGCTCCCCGGCTCCCCGGCTCCTCGGCTCCTCGGCTCCTCGATTCCTCGGCTCCTCGGCTCCCCGGCTCCTCGGCTCTCCGGCTCCTCGGCTCTCCGGCTCCTCGGCTCCCCAGCTCCTCGGCACGGTTCCTCTCGCTGTGCGCTGCTCTGGGCGCACGCGCCCGCGAAACCTCGTGGCTGCTCCTGCTCCCGATGCGCTTAGCCGCCGACGTCGTTAGCTGCGCCGTTAGCTGCGTACAGCGTCTCATCCTCTCGGTGGCCGTGGTGCGTCGGTGTGGGCGCACGTACGCGACGTGCACGTACGTACGAGTACGCACGCGTGCACCGTTGCACACCGTTCATCGTGGTCCGAGAGGAGTCCATCGGCTGCCCGCGGCTGCGGTGGAGGTGGGCGTCACGTGACGGGGTCTCGCGGGTATATAAAGAGAACCGAGAGGCGGTAGAATCAGCCACTCGCGGACTGGCTCCGAAGTGCGCGTCGTGGTCGCACTTCGTCATCGATGGAGGACGAGAACCAGGACGAGGACGGTATCTGCGGTTGCCGTCGAGGAAATGGCTCGCAGAGCCCGAGGAGAGCTACCTTCGACTTGTGGCACGACAAAGAAAGACCTGAAAAGTGGACCACGCGCGTGGCCAGATAACGCAAACTGGAGCGGAAGAAAGGCTCGTGGCAAATCGTTTGCGGTAGGTCGAGAAAGAGAAAGAGAGAGAGACACATATAGAGATGACGTATAGTCGATCGCGATCGCATCTCGTCATAGAGAAATGGTGGGACACGCGCACGCGCGGAACGTTGCCCCGGTCGCAAGAATGGCGATGGGGGGCCACACGGGCGCCAACGAATGCGCACGCCTCCTCCGTATAGTAAACAGTATAGAGTTTAGAGTATAGACTATAGACGATCAGAACCCGTAATTCAAGATAACCGTCGCGGGTACACGCGCCGCGCTGTGCTCGGCCGAATATGTCCGTCCGGTGCGACACGCCTACGAAACGCCTCGAATGGGTTCGCAGGCCTCGTAATTAGATCGAGACCCAGGCAGATCACCGGCCGCATCGCGCAACGATGGTAGAAACGGGCTGGATGGCGCGCGGTCTTTCCGGGACGGAAAGATCTGCCACGATCGGGATCTCGAGTTTTATGCGCATATATTTGTCGTGTCTCGACGGCCCACGCACACACGGACGAAGGAGATAGACTCGTATCGGTGGAGAGGAGGAACGCGCGCGGACACGCGACGCCCCGCCACGCCGCGTCAGCGGTGGACCATTGCGTCGGCTCTCCAAGGCCCTCCGAGCACTGGCTCTCGAGGATTTCAACTTCTTTTTGCCGTCGTTCAAGGTGAACCCGTACGGCGAAAAATCCCCAGCGTCCTCCGAAACCGCCAACGACACCGACACCGGACAGGAAATATACTGACCCACTGACTCATAGGGGATTTCCGGCATTGGCGTGCAATTGACACGCGCTCGACAGCTCTCCGACTATCCGACTCTCCGGCTCTCCGGTCGCGATCCATCGATCCGCCGCGTATCGCTTCGGAAGCGTCGGTCTGGTGAATCAGTTGCCTCGCGAGAAATGTTCGAGCATCGGATACGCAGCCAGTAGATCTATTTCCTTTAAGAGAGGAACAGCAGTTTAGAGGACACTCGACGACCTGGTACCACAATTTTATTCAACCCAGTGTAACATTCCGCTCGGCTCGAATTCTGTTTTACAGTCGTGCAGAACAAAGCAAAGCATACGATCCTGGCCGACATTAATCGACTTGCAATTTAGGCATCCTGCATTCTGCTTGTTTCGTCATCCGGGCGACCCCATTGATCGGTCGGCCAGCGCCGAAAGGTGAAATCCGAAAGGCGACCGGCTTGAATGGTTTTCTGGCGTCGCAACGATCGGAAACGTAACACCGTGCGGCGCGGCGCGGCGTTGCCCTCGAGGAGATCTCCCGAAGGCGACCGACGCGAAAGTTAATCGCGACCTAGACACCGCCGCCGCGCGGACCGCTCGAGAGACGGCTAAATTTATAACGTACGCATTGTATCCGCGTTTCTGCGGAGCCCGAATAGCTCGGGTCGAGAACGGTGGAACGCGCAAACGAAGAAACGATCGGTACGATTTCGCGACCGCCCTGGCGCGAGTCTGCTAATAAAAGACGTTGCGCAATCGTAGACGTTCGTGTTGCGCCGCGGATAATAATAAGAACGCAGAGAGGCAGCCCAGCCGGCTGTCCGAGGGGACGGAGAGCGGCGGCGGGGAGGGGCCTCTCTCGATGTTGTCGGAATTGGAATTGTTTGTCACGGTAGCATTGCGTTGCCTAAATCGAGCAGAAGACTCGGTTGGATTCGATGACCCAAGCTTTTAAGGTTCCAAGGTTCGTTCTAAACGGCGTTGGAACGATTGTTACCAACCGCCAACTGGCAATTGCTGGCAATCCTCGGCAAGAATTTCTGGAGCCAGCGAGGCCTGCTGCCTCGGGTTCCCACTCGAGGCCGTATTTTTCTTTCCCCCGTTGAAATGTGCTCTCCTATCCTGCTCTATCTTGCTTTCGCTTTCGTTTTCGCTTTATCATCGATTTCTCGGGCTGCGTTTCGTCACTCGCGTTCACTTTCAACCCAGAAACACGTCTGCGAAGACGATCGGGGATTGTGATCGTGGTCACGGTAATTAAAACGTGAAACCTGCGCCGCGATCGCACCGAGTTCGCACCGAGTTCGCACGGTGAACCGTTTCGCCTCGAACGTTTCACCGGCGCGGCGCGGCGGCACCGGGAACGTCGGAAGTTGGTTCGTTCGCTGCAGAGCCACCATTTTTTCGAAATACATAGAAGTCCCCGCGAGGCCTGTCCCCGTTACATGTCGCTTGACAGATCGCGTTTCAGTTAGCTCCATCGAGTTCTCGTTGGGTGGTGACCAATTATCTACCTGGGTAACATTTTCTGAGCTTGTTTATCGAATACATTTGGATCACCGAATAGGACAGGTTCGAGAAGTTGAATCAACGTTCAATTGTTTTGTTGGTTAGGGGGTCCTGCTGGTACCGGAGCGACCGCGTCGTGGTTTGTGCCGTTCTCGTGCTCGAGCTTCGATTTTACCGGTAGAACGGAAAGGTCGCTCCTGGGAGAGACAGATGAGACGGAGATACTGACGGAGGTATATCGAACTTTCCGGCTTCTCGGCAGTCGTTAGCCGTGATAGATGGCGGCCTGGATGTACGTGTATACATATACGCTCCGCCACGGAGTTCTCGTTCGTCTGGCAAAAGCGGAGTCTTCGCCACGAGAAAACCGATCTTAATTACTTCCGGCTCACCGAGGCCTTCTAGGGAACGCCGAGAAAACGGAAATTCACTTTCTTTACCTTGGCACCGTACCTCCGCGTGCACGAACACGCACTCGCGTTCGCAACGCTCGGCAACCGGCAACACATCGACGCGACGCAACGCGCGTCAGT
This sequence comes from Lasioglossum marginatum, assembly GCA_028455795.1. Lineage (NCBI taxonomy): Eukaryota > Metazoa > Arthropoda > Insecta > Hymenoptera > Halictidae > Lasioglossum > Lasioglossum marginatum. The sequence goes on along the minus strand of CM052253.1, from coordinate 11,135,429 downwards.
TCGTTTCACGAACTGTTCAGGTCTCGGATCGGCTTTTTCTAACTGCGGTCGCGCAGCCGAGCAAGATCGCGCAAATAATCGTTATCGCCGATCGTCGATTAATTATCGATCTCTTGTTGGAACCTCTCGAGGGAGGAAATCGTACGCTCCTTACGATGCAGATATCGCGCAAGAATTACGAACAGCCGATCAATTAGCTCGCGACGCGAATAAACCACCCCCCGGATGTCGCACCGGCTGTCGAGCATTTTAATGCTCCGTTTCATATGCCTCGCAGCGAATTTCACGGAGTTCGGAACTTTTGACTCGTATGGCAGCGGAGCGGAGTTAATATCGTTCATTGCTATATGTTGGCACGTGAAAGTGCACGCTCACTTATGTGACCCCTCTCCCTCCCTGTTATGTATCGAGTCGTTCGGATTGAAAGGAACAAAGCGCGCGGCTCTTATTAAATAACTTTAACGTCGTTCCGCGGCGAGCGTCGGAAAACGATCTATTGTAACCAAGTGGAACACACCGGTACGTAAAACTCGCGCCCCATCCTTTTTCCTGCTGTTGCTCTTCGGCTCTCTTTCTTGCTTTTCTTTCTCTTGCTCGCGCTCGCTCGTTCGTTCGTTCTCCGTTCGTCTTCTCGTTCTCCGCTGTCCTCCCCTTCTTCCTCGTCAACATTACGCTCGGCTTGGCAAACAGCGACAAGCACGGGCATACGAAGGACGCGCTCACATCGATTCGACCCACACGCGCAGACCCTCCGCCACTCACACGATCGCGACTACTTCAAAAGCCGTTGAACGTACCTACGTCAACTCGCTTTCTCGCTCGTTCTTTGTCTCCGTCACCGCGTCCTCTGCTCGCTCACCGTCTCCGATAAGACGAAGAGAGAAACGACGACGGACGCGATCGTTCTCATCGTATTATTTTCTACATCGGTGTTTCGGTTTTTCGCTATTTTCACGGGAGCGCTGGCGTCCAGCCGAGGAAAAAGTTTCGGTCTCGGTTCGGCTCTCGAACGCTGCGGACGCCATTTTGTGGAAAGCGTCGGGCAACTTGCTCGGCAAATCGCGTTCAAAATGCTCGCTCGTTGTTCCGGACGATTATTGTTGGAATTAGTCGGGGCTGGTGAAATTTCGATCGCTTTTTTCCTGCCTGCACCGGCCTCGCCGACCAAATCGCAGCCTTGAGGTCTAAATTCGGCCGTGATTTCTCAAGTTCGGTCGTTAGTATCTTGTTTTCGTCGTAACCGCCCCCGTCCCCCGTCCCCGGTCCCCCGTCCCCAGATCTTCGTTTCTACCCCGCCGCGAGTAATTTGGTCGGCGTTGCGCGTCGGGTGTCGGTTTTTCGCGATACCGCGAACGGCTTCTCGATTCCTCGAACGCGTCGAAATTTTTGACCACCGACACCAACCGCCGCGAAGCGGATAAACCACGCTGCAACTGCGTATCGCCGGTTTTTTCCTCTTCGATTGAATACAAGAAAACAGATTTATGACCGTTTTCCTTGAAAAACAAAGTCCCCCGACGATATATTGCGTCTACTCGTGCAGACTCGGCGATGAAGGCTGCGCCTGACGGTCCCTTCGCGGGTGTACTGCTTCGACCGATGACCAAGGAAAATAACTCGAATATTTAATAAGTATAGCTGTGTGCGAAGTGTAAAGTTCGCACTCTTATTTCTTGTTTCTATATGGAGTGGATATATTGGTAGAATTATAGTTTATTTGTGTAGATTTATCAGAATCAAAGTTCTAGCGGTAGTTCGTATTTCTGAAAACGCCAATTTCGAATCTTCCATCGCGATCGTACTCGCCAGATATTAAGACTCTCGTGCATGTGTCACAATGCCACGTGACTAATCCTATACTGGCAGAGAGGTAGAGAGGTAGAGAGAGAGAGAGAGAGAGAGAGAGAGAGAGGAGAGGGGTAAGTTTTTCCCCTCGATTCGAATCGATTCCCCTGATCTGGTGACTCCGATCGTACCCAATATTATTAGAAGGGGTTAACCAGCCAATTCTTTAGGAGCGTGTGTACAAACCGCAGCCAAGATCCTTGACGGAATTAGCGAAGCCAGCCTGAAAGCTTCGATTCCGATTAGCTCTCTCGCGTTTGAAAAATCATAGTTCACGGTGACGAGGCAGAATCGACAGATTCTCCATCGGTCATTATCGGTGACAAGGAGGAGCGAGACCTTGTCGAGAAGACAAAGAGCCGAGAATCAAACCGCGCTATCTTCCTCCGCGAAAACAAGTATATTTGGCTGAGCCGCGATAACGGGAGTATACCTTCTCGACACGATTTCACGCGTATCGCCGCACAATACATACCCCGTGCTATCAGCTTTCGGCCAATGTTCAAGCATGAAGCGCAGCTTGCACTTTGGCAAACATTTAAATGCGACAATGGGCATAGTTGCGTTTCTCGATGTTATTGTGAATTTCGGTGAGCAAACCGCTGCACGACTTTTAATTTGCCGAATCGTTGACGCGACACGTTCGCACGCATCCGGTCTCCGTGCGGATTGTTTACCGCGATCCTTGAAACGATTGCAGATGCACGGACAGGCTTTGTCTTTTCTTTTTGCTTCTTTTTTCTTCTGCGTGTTTCTGTTATCGTTGCCGAGCATGGTGATGTCAAAGGTGATTGTGAGACGACAACGAGCTGGAAAACTTGACTCCGAGAGTAATTTCGAGGCTCGGTGAACGGAGAATTTCGGTTGGCCGATCGTTGACCCGCTCACCGTTACCGTGCGTTGGTAAACGGGAGAAATCTCGGCTGTTCGGAGGGCGACGGACGCGATCGAACAAAAATTTGTCCATTTTTAAAGCGACCTTTCCAACCAGAAACATCCCGTTATCACCGTGGAAATCTTAGAAATCTTTCTTGCGCTGTTACGCTTTCTTCCTTGTTGCGCCAGCTTGGAGACTTTGCGTTTCGCGTTAGCCTACTCGCTACCGCCATCTGGTCATGGAATGATTCATCCGACGGATCACATTTTTTCCTGAATGATCTTTTCTAAGAAAATTGTGTAATCATCGCGTCCATGTCGGTGGCGATTCTATTAACAATTGTAGCTGTGATATTTTCGAAATTTGTTCGTTAATGTTATTCATTTTTATCGAGATTGTTTTTAATCTATACTGTTCGTCAACGTTTGTCGCTTTGAGTGGTAGCTACGTTTGCGAACATGCCCAACGAATCTGACAATTTTTGAAGATCCATGGGGATTAGTCAGCGTCGGAGTCACGCGGTCGTCGCGTCGACGAGACACAAAAGCCGTGCATCGTGGTCGCCCGACACCGACACCAATTGAATTGCAAAGAGCACCGGCGCGGCGCGTCGAGCTGACGCGTTGAATCCTTTTAACCCCTTGCCGGGTCATCGATAATCTTTTTTCTTATTTCTTCCCACGCCCCAACTCTTCCTTGTTACCGCTGCAACTCGTTAACTTGTTCCAGTTAGGTTTCGATCGAACTCGAACTCAGTTTTATTGGGATAGGAGGTGGTCGTTCGAAACAGGGTTGACTCGAGTCCATGGCTCAGCCGGGAATTCTCCGCGCCGCGTCGATTTCGCGAGGTAAACAAATAGCACAGCACCGGCGTAGACTGTGGACAAACAGTACTGCATATTTTCTGAATCTGATCGAATAACAATTTCGCGGACATGTACTCACAATCGGGTTTTTCCAAAGCAATTTAAATTGCGAGAGACGGAACAGAAAAACTCGTTGTCTAATCTTGCTGCTTTCATGGAACTCGCAAACGTTTACAAGAATTGCTCGACTTCGACAATTTCTGTATACATGTACGGCGTGTGTCTTGAATTACATATTTTCCACCGCGCGATTAACGATAGCGGTATAATCTTATCTGATTTGCGAAAACTTATCGTAACGCTTTGGCTGTGGATGATGTTGATCTCTTTATTTAATAAAGTTTGAGAGAAAAAGAAATGATTAACTTCATTAACAGTAAAAACTATGAATTATCGTTACTATACACGTTAAATACATTATTTCAGTAATATAATATGACAATATAATTTCTCGCTTAATAATACCTGTAATATTACCGAAATAGTGTCCGAAATCATCTCCGAACCACGATCAACCTAAGATACCGTGGAAATACTATCGCCTCGGGAAATCGCAAATTAATTTTTGCGCAAATATCCGGCGACACGTGTTCGCTATTACTCTGCGTCGACACTTACTCGCGCGTCGGATTTGATTTGCACTTCGCGTTCTTATCGGCTCGCAATTCCCATCGACGCTTGGTAATTATTTTCTGTCTAAATAGACCGACGGGGGTTATCACGCGACGCTGATAAAACGGGAAAACCGCGGAACGAAAGTGTGTCACGAAAAGTGGTTGTCCAAACCTAACCGTCGCGTCGCATACCGGGCTATTTGGCCGGAAAAGCGCGCGGAAAGTCTGCAGTCTACAAAATCCAATATAAAGAATTTTCCTACCATTAATGTTATAGTTTCTGCGCGCTTTTTCGGTTAAAAACATCCATCTCCTCATCCCCGGTCCGCCCGCTGTGCGTCATCCGTTGCGCGTTGGCCGGATCGCTTTTCGCGAACTCGTAATCACGTTGACACCGGCGAGTTTTCCGTCCGGGGAACTCGCCGACAGCCGATGCTTTTACTCGGCCACGGTTTCTCGGCTGAAAGCAATTTCAAGCAATTTCAAGCAATTTCAAGCCTGTTTCCATGAACCGTTCATTACTACACCCCGTGCTGGATATTTAAACTTTGGCGATGATACGTTTATAAACGCGCGGTCGCAGTAAACATTACGGCGAGGCTTATTCGCCGCGTTGCGGGTCTTTATGCGTTTTCGCCGGAGACACGCGATGAGAAAAACACGCATCGAGAAAATAAATTTTCTGTCAAATTAGACCCCTTGTATCTCGACCAGGAGTGCAGCGGACGGACGCCGGCAACCGGGCGAGTGCGTCGTCTCACCGCATAGCGCGATGCTCGATGCGCCGATTAGTGTGTCAGTAGGTTGCCGATTCCAAATGCGAGTCTGCCAAATTTGGCAGTGGTTCGAGGCCGAGGTGCCGCGTGCTCGCGTCACGGTGCTGCGTTTGGTTAAACGCGACCACGCTCCTGCCGTACGTTCGTTTTCGGTTGATGACTATCGATGGAAACGGACTCGTCGAAAAGGAAACGCTCCGTGCACCTTGAAATTTCGAAATGGATCATCGATTCGGAGTCGCCGAATCAGAGGAATTCGCTCGGGGAATCGAGAGGAAAAACTTATCCTCTCTCTCAAATAAATGGTTTTTATAGAATTTTCATGTGGACATATACATACATTTCGCTCTTTATGGATTACAGTGGCGTACAGAGCGTGCCTATAATTTAATATTGCGTGTGCAATTTGCAAACGTACAACCGTCTTGAATATCTCGTTCTTCCAGCCGATCGGTTTACATGCTCGCCGTTATCGATTTGACGCAGCTCCAATTACCAGTTTTTTACCGTTGCATAAGACACTCGTAATCCCAACTAACGATTAGATTCGAGTATCAGCACCGGAGGACAGAAACCGCGAGGAAAAATCGGTTCCCTAGAATATTTGGGTCAAGACCAATCCCCTCACCCTTTGCAGAAACGACCATAACCCGCGGCTCGAGAATCCATCGACTCGATTGGATTTCGTAGCGGTTGCACGGAACCACGAGGTTGGTTCAAATTATGTCATAATTTTTGAAAGTTTATCGCATACAAGCGTTTGAATAGACTTTGCTGATCATTTTTGAAGTATGTAATCGGAAAAGACGAATCTTGCGAATTTAGAGGCCATTCGGCGGCCCTTCGGCGCATTAGCCGACCGGTGAGTCAGACAACGTATTATTTATAGAGCCCGGCTCCTCTGATTCGTCGTGAGACGAGGTGAATCACGCGGGGCACGCGCTCATTGTCAGACAGAGCGAACCTCGAGTCCAGCGAGATTTCGCGAGCCTCTCGGATCGAGCCACTCTTCTCCCGAGTTCGGTCCTCTTCCGGTCGAGGCGTTTGCCGTTTCCTCTTCTCTTCTCTTCCCTTCTCTTCTCTTCTCTTCTCTTCCCTTCCCTTCCCTTCCCTTCCCTTCCCTTCCCTTCCCTTCTCTTCTCTTCTCGTTCGTCCACCTTTCCAAGCGGATTCCTTCGTCATTACGAATCGGTTACGCGATCAGGAATTTTGGTTTTCGCCGCGCAACACCTGATCGGAAGTGGGTCGTGGGCCGTGGGCCAATCGATCTTAACAACCACAGAATTAGTTGTTTATAGGCTGCGCAGCACAATATCGTATTCAAACGTATCGTGGCGCCGATAACCCGGCTAATCATTCGTGATACTCGTCCGAGCGGCGATATATGTAACGTTGTTGGCATCGATATTTAGTAAACAGTGGTTCTCGTATCGAAAACACACGGTTGCACAATCCGTCTGCGTTGAGAAATAACGTATTATCGAAAGCAGAAATTCGTTTCTCCTAGCGCTGAAACTTTGAGACGCTGGAGTATCGATAAGCGTGTAGGAGCGACAGGAAATGAAAATAAAGAACTAATTCCCTTTCTGTTTCCATCGGTATCGCCACCGCTCTCGGCCACTTTCTAACCCAATTCCCCCGCCCCGCATTACTTGCCACACGACACGGTGTATTAGGCAATTCCACGAGCGACACTGGGTCTAGGTCCCCACCGGCCAGAGAATACTAATTCGTCCGGGTTGCGTGCCTCTTGAAAAACAACGCGAGTACGACGCTCAGCTGGAATTTCGAAGAAACCGAGAAATCCTGAGAATCCCGCGTTCCGCGATGCAAAAGCTCTCGCCTGTAGAATGTAGATTCCAAAAAAGGATACTTTCCGGAGGAACCTCGTACATCGATACGTTACCGTACAGCTTTTTGGTCGATTCGCGAAAAGCACGATTCGCGTCGCGATCATTCCCGTTTCCGTTGGTTCACCGGGCTGGAATTCCTACGCTGCGCTGCGCTGCTCGGCCGACGATCAATCAAGCGTGGTATCAAGCCAGTTTATTAGGGTTCCGGGTGTCGCAACACCACACCCCGGTTACGAAACGGTCGGGAACCTCGAAATTTTCAAGCCGCGACTTAATGAACCGATAACGCCGATGCATAACGAGGAGTTTCTAATTGCAAGCGGCCGGATCTGGGCTACCGTTGCGTAATCCCGATGGTTCGAGTGCCGCGGCCGCGAACCATTGCGAAATTTTTACGTTAAAAGTTAACGACGGGATGAAATGCACCGCTGCTAAAAAGCCCCCCCCCCCCCCCAGCTCGACTGTGAACTGCAGCACGAGTTTGCTGGCGGATGAAAATGTTCACCGATATTCCTAGATCCGATCTCTCTCTCTCTTTTTCTCTCCCGTTATCTGCGTTGTTTGCACCGTACAGAATTTAATATGAACTTGTCAAACTCATTCGCGGGCGTGGCAAAGCCAAACTTTGATCGGATTAAGTTCGCTAACGCGAACGAAAAAATGTTACTCATAAGTGATTCTTCGTATAGGAACGCTTCGTTCCGCGATCAATTGTTTCGACGTCGATCGAGAACCGGCTCAAGTTTCAAGTGCGAAGAAAAAGAGAAAGAAAAAGGAATGCCGGATATGAAAAAATTCCATTCGATAAGCAGACTCGAGCGATCGCATTGCGAGTGCTATTTTCGTTTCTCCTCCGTGGGTTTCTTTTCGCGCGATTCTTTGTTGTGTAATCCGACGACAGTGGACGATGACGAGAGGAGAAGGAAGGGGCACGGTCCACGGGCATTTAAAGTCGCGCAACGCGAAGCGGAACGTCGCGACCCGTAGCCATACATTTCGATTAATTCCGTCTTATGGTTGTGCAATCGGTCGTTCGCCGCTGCCGATTTTTCGTTGTCTCGCTTCAGTTTGTGCCGCGCCGGTAAGACAATGCCCATGTAACGACAAAACTTTTTCGTTTTCTATTACTTTTTTGTGAAACTTTTGCCAATGCATTCGCGAGATTTTCGGCGACGTCTTCGACGGAGCATCAGAATAGAAACGAGTTTTTACATGGCTAACGCGATTCCCTTAACGACCGGATGATCCGTGGCGGGCAGTTGCGCCGCGATCAAATTGAACAGGCAAGCCGACGGGACGTTCGTGTAAACCGCACCTACGGGGCTTCGTAAGTCGGCGACATTAACGGTTACAATGGCGCCAACAACCGAACCGGTAGCAGACTCCGCGATGACCGATTCCTTTCGCGGATCGATTGTTCCGATCCCGTCGCGTCATTAGAGTTCACGACTGAGTTGCAGATCTCTGCGCACTTACCGGGTACACGCCAGTTACAGAAATACTCGACTAATCTAAACAACCAGCTCTTTCGAGGTTCTCCGACATTTTTGTTGTAAAATCAGATTTTTAGAGGGAAAAACTCAAGCATTCTGGTTGCGATAAATTTTGCTCTTGAGCACTTCTCTTGAGCTAAGTGGATTAATCGAACCGGTCAGCGGAACTCGCCCGTAGTTCCTCCGATACTGATACCGATCGCAAGAAGTCTCTAATTAGGTAGACGATTAATGGTTAATATCATAAAAACTAGTTCCGTGGTAAATATAATTTATGATAGAAGTTCAGTATAGCGACAACGGCTGGGGTGGCGGGTGATAGGAGTGTATGGTGAGAGTTGGGGGGGGGGGGGGTAATATGAAATCGAAAGAATCGTTTTGAACCGCCACTAAGGATTTTCCGATTCGCATCAGATTCTTTTTTCATTTTTCATCGGCACGCAACAGCTGTTCTTTCTGCCTCGGTGTGGAATTTATGTCGTTTTAGCAAACGTGTCGCTAGTGTCGGACATTTCTTTAAACATCGAGCGAATATTTAACCGCGTAAACTGCTCGTGATAAAGATGTCGTAACAGTTGTGTCTTCAAGGACAGGGAAAGTACTAATTCAACGTCGCCCGTTAGACCGTATTTAGTTAGTATGCAGGATGTCCTAAAAATGTTCTCCGCGGCTTTGCGAAGGAGTTATTTGCAAAAAATACGGACCAATCGGTTGTAGTACGCGATCTCCGTTCGATCGACTGAAACAGAAGAGTGACATCGTTCAACCTAGAAAGCTCGTCGCGTCGCGCGGCGACACGGGGGACAGGTTAATGGGGCAACGTGTCACGCGGTCTCGTCATTTCGCGTCACTTTCACTCGCCGCGATTTATTTTCCGCGTGTCGGCCGCCGCGTTAACGTGTAACGTTAATTAAGAACGGTGACGCGGCCATTTAGTACGGAGAGCCCGCGCGTTGCTTCGAAAGGGGACGCGAGAATGCGAGACGGTAGAGTCACGCAGATTATTTCGCGCGTGTCTTCGAGCGCACGCACCGCGCGAGCGCGAAAAATGAAGGTGCACCTATACGCGGCCCGACCTTGTGCCAAATGCCGCTTCATCCTCAGCCAGGGACACCTGATCGCGGTTACCTTTGTCTTGTTTCTTTTTCGCTTGTCACTTCTCCCGCTCGATCCGTCAACGAGCGCGCCGATCACGTGCGTCCATCTCCCCGAAAAGTTTGCCAAACTTCCCCGACAAACTGATTTCCTCTTCGAGGCGATTTGATCATCGAACAATTTTGTCGATACAACGTATCGAAAGAAGATCGCGTTATCGTAGCGAAATGGTTCGCCCGCGAGAGATGCGTAAACGCGCAGCAGTCGGTGGAATGCGTTCTACAACCGTTGCGCAACGAACAATGAATAATTATTTGAGCTTTCTCGCGACGACAGGTAACGTCTCGGATAATCGCGTTTTACCACGCGGCGCGGTTATTGCGCGCGTAATCGCGGCCGATTATGGTAACGCGTGAAAAATGATACAATTGCGCGAACGAAGACGGCGAGCGCGTCTCGTCGCGGCATTTGAAAGTTCACGAATTAAATCGCATTAAGTGAAAGCGAGCGTTGCGACACGCGACATATAAAATTCACCGCGAGAGGCTAGGTTTTAAGGAAGTCCCTGGCCCCCGGACCCCGGCCCCCCGGCAACGCGTCTGCTTTCCCGTCTAATTTATAAGTGTCACGTTCAACTCGCAACGCATTCTTTTCAGCCTTTATCTTCTCTCGCCAGACCTCGACGAAATCGAATCGCGAGTCCTGTTTCTCGCGAATCCGAGCCGCGATGACTCAACGAATTGCAACAATCGACACGATTAGCAGTCTGTTGACTGAAATGACGCGTACATACTCGGTTAACCGAACCTATTTCGAGCCGATCGATGTTTGTAATGAGTTTGCCACCAAAACTTGTCGACAAATTCCGAGCCTAATGCGGAAACAAATGGCTCGGTGTGCCCGTAACGCAAAGAATTTCCCGAGAATGCAGAAAGGCTCGACGTTTTCCTATCGTCCGAGGCGAGGAGACTTTGTAATTGAATTGGTCGTGTAATAACAGGCCAATTTCCGCGTCTGCCATCTTGACGACGAAGCGCCGCGCCGCGTCGTCCGGCTTGGCGTGCGCAGAGAAGTTCAGTGCTTCGTCACGGGATGCCGCGAGAAACCGAGTCAGAGGCCCCATGGGCAGCGTGTGACGTAATTGAATAACGAAAGACCGATGAAATATGAAGCTACCGGCGCGGCGAGCCGTACATACGTCTTTTATCTCGCGCGGGCGCGAGGACATGCCCTCCGCGCGAACTTTGCCGTCTCGGCGAAGCATTCTCTCGTTGTCCGCCTTGCCCCGCGAGCCACCCGACAGGTTGTAAATTCACGCGAGACACGACGAGACCGTGAATTCCGTTTTCCTCCTGTTGTTCCGTCGTCGTGGGTCCCCCTTCTCCGTTTTCATCGTCTTATTGCGACCACACAGGTCGTGCACCGATCGTCCCAAGAGAATCGTATTGCTCCGATCTACGGTGTTCGCTTAAATACTCGAGTGATATTCTTGCGTTAGAGGTTGGCGTTTCTCCGCGACGTTCGAAACGCGTGTTCGAAGTTCGATGTACCCGAGCAAGCCCGAACTTCTCTCGCCCGGCTGATAAACACGGTTGGATGAAAGTTTGGTCCAATTAAGCGCGATTTTCTCGGTGCTCGAACGCGACTCGGTGAATACGGAGCCGGCTCGTTAAAGTTAACGACAAAACACTCTTAGCGACGGAAGTTACTCGTTCCGTTTCCCGAAGCTTTTTTCCACTCGTGGTATGATTAGTGCTTAAAAATACCGACATCCTTGAAATATTGAACAAAGCTAATGTAGAACCAGTAATTAATAATTGTATGATCGTTTCGCTTGATTTTCTAAACTGTATTTTCACTAGAATTTAGCTAATTAATCATGGAACAAGTGTTTGAACATTTGAGAGAAATTGATTAGTCGCAGCTTGATTTGTACGGTTGACAATTGACCCGGGGCTCTGCGTCAATCATTGGCCTCGTCATCGAGTTCTAACGAGGCCCCGAGAACAAAAGGCAGCTTCCATCGGCGTTTTCGCTTTCATGTCCCTCTGTGCGTGCCGCGAATGAAAGGAGAATCAGGAAGAAAGTTCATGAAACTGTCGGGAACGCGTGAAAGCGTCAACCGGGTCTGGTTCATCGTCATTTGTGCTCTCGGTAGCCGAGTGTCATTCACTCGCGCTCGCGAGGCGTCATTCGAGTCGCGACTCGTCGCTGTCGTTGATTCATAGTCATTCTCTGAATCAGAATATTCTTCCTTGATTATTTCTTCGATCGTTGCCTCGCTATCGCTATAATTGAACGAACGACGCGACGCGACGCGACGCGACGCAGTCGCCCACCGATTCGGTCTTATCTACGGATCGAGTCTGTAATTGTAAATTTCGTAGTAATAAAAATTTGAGAAAACCGATCTCTGAATCCTGCCGGCAATTCCGTAAGCCTTAAGCACCAAAATAATTCGAAGCTAGCTCCGCGAATGGTTAGGCGAGCTGGCGAGCGTACGATCGAATTGTAATCGCGCGAGCGTAATTACAATTGAACCGTGAACGCGTTCGAGAAAAATGAAAAATTTCCGGCAAAGTGTCATTAATTTCTTCGACGCGAACCACTGTCGAGGATGTTCGGAACGCGCATCTTGTTTACCGGGAAGTTTCGGTGTGTCGTCGTCGACATTGGAAAGCAGCGATTACAACACGCCGGTGAACACGTGTAAACAGCAGCTAGGTAGTCGCCTCTTTGCTTTGACATCCGAGCGGGCACGCGGCTCGGCGATGTTTGGGCTGCATCGATTAGGGTTAATGCGTAAGCTTCGTACACACGCTCTCCGCCCGCGCAACATCGTAGCTCATCTTCGTGCAGCTCCGCGCACGGAAGTCTGCAATATTGTTGCATAACCGCCACGTAGCGCCACGGCGAAATGTCGATAACGCGCTGGGCTACACACCTGTTACAGAGTGCAACGCGACGTAACATGAATTGCATATGGCAGAGGCAGCCTCGTACCATGCACCAAGCTCCGTGCAACATTGTTAGACGCTTCACGAAATCTACCTAGTCGGCTACGCGTCGCGTATGATACAGTATCCCCCCCCCCCCCCCGAGAGAGCAGGTACATACTACGTTATCGATAGACAGCGGATTTGATGCATTTATCACAAAAATGAGTAGGTGTAATTTAAATTAATTTAAAACAATAAGAAAGTTAGAAGAATTTTTAAATACTATGTACTCAATTTTTTTTCAACCTATGAAACATATGGTATTAAGAAAGAAAATAAACTCCTGTTCCACTCCAGTTTGTTGCAATTCGGGCACAAAATTTTTACCTTGCACAAAGATCTGCTGTCTAGTTATCAATAATCGTTTGAAGTCTGCCGAACGTTGCGTAATTATTCTATTAATTTTGGAAAATGCCAGACAGACCGCAGTTCACGGAACCACCGTAATAAGTACATACTTCGGGATTGAATTACATCATCTTTTCTTAGTTGGGCTTAACTGGTTTAATTATTGTGTAAAGAAATTGGCGTTTTATTACGACGCGATGGGAATTGCGCAACAGAAATCCCGCAGGATTAAACGCGAAGGAAACGGGGATAAAACGAAACGAAACGAAAGTGCGCCGCGTCCTTCTTCGGGATTACATTGGAAGAGGCGACGCGAAAACTCGTAAACGGAGACCGGTGTATCTTGGCAGAAAATATCCTGCGACACGCGAAGAAGAGCCCTTTCACTGGCGATCAGCGTCGGACGAGTGGACTGCGAGACACGCTTCACGCTTGTCCACTCTTTTCCCGATACGATGCTTTCCGAAACAAAATCATTTCGCTGTTCCTTCATTTTTCTAAATTAAAAACGTCTAACAGTCGCGAGGAAGGATCGATGCAGACAGGCGTCCGTTTTGTTCTGCCGCGCGTAGCGAAATTTTCGCGAAGCGACTTTTACACCCTCCGCGAAACTTTCATATCGCATTCTTACGAGGTTCAACCTTTCGTTTCAGAAGCGAAAAGAGAAGGGGGAAGGGGGGGCAGGGATCCTCCGTGTCCTCGATACGCGAACGTCCCTGATAGAAGTTCCCTTCCTTCTCGACGCGATTACCATCGGCTTGTCTCCTGTCATCGTTTTCCCGGTACTCCGATCCGCCTGTCGATCGATCGCCGATCTACGATCCCCAATCGCGATCCCCAATCGCGATCCCCTCGTTCGCTGCCCCGGGCAGTTCACGAAAGTTTTCTTCTGTCTTGAAATACATATGGAACTAAGGAGATAAATGGAGATAAACGTCGTCGCATGCGACGATAAGTAGAAGCCGGTAAATCACTCGCGATGCTAACATATGAAAATGCTTACATCTCAGGAACGGTTAACTTTTCGACACATGTTTGTCGAACCTTTTTTACCCGACAGAGCGTGTCCTGCGTACCATATAAATATTGAATGGTTTCTTTCAAACACTCTGTACAAGAGACAATGGAGAAAAAGTGACAGTCGGGTACGCGTTAAGAAGACGGCCGCGTTATCGAGCGGTCGATACCACATATTAATTAATTACACTCGAGAAATGGTGTTCTTATCTCGCTAAGCGAACTCGCGTTATCCACGCGCCAGTTACGTGACCGATAATCCTTCGAGAGGGAGGAAGGCGGAGGGGTCGGCGGGGGCAAAAACGAAAGCAACAGTTTACGCGATAGCGGTCTCACGGTTGAAGCGCGAACCCGAATGTAGCTCTGTCGTAATTTCGCGACCGGCGCGACCATCGGTGCGCTGATTCGCTGCGCTTGTTCGCGCATTCGTCGTTTCGTCACCGGTTATCGCGACAGGACCGACCGGTTCCGCGGTGCGCGCGAAATAAAAAGAAAAAGGCGCGCTAAGTGTCCGGGGAGTGCAGGCGTTGAATTATCGAAAGCCGCCGGTACCCTTTAACTGTGTTGCACTCGTTGCGCTTGTCTGCGCTCGCTGCACCGTCACGCGGACAAGTGTTTCGCAACCTTGCCACCCACCTCGTCGCACGGTGCGCCATTTAAATGGAGATTCGGGACGAAAATCAAAAAATACCATATATAGAAATAACATTTTTAAAAACGCAGAATTTGCAGCGTAAAGAAACGCTACGTTTCTTTTTTTGGTCGAAATTGCGAAGAAAAAAAAAAGAAAATGATCGGCGATATCGGTTCGCTGACCGACTCCGAAATGTCAGGAGGTGTTACGAAGCGAGTCGATGCACGAGGAAAAAGAAAGGATTTCGCAGGAATCGAGGAAGAGAAAGGATAAAGGGGGCAGAGGCGGCAGCAGAACTCGTCGCGTTGCGAAATAGCTCGGTCGTGGTCTGCTGGCTTTCGATGAAATTCAATCGGTGAAAAACGGCTGAGTCGCTCTCGTTTGTGCGGACAGACGTTCATTCTCGAAAGCATGGAAACCGGGTTTCGTAGCGGATCGTCCGTGACTCTTGGGGGGGAAAGAATTGCGACGAGAACTGCGAACGACCACGTTTAAATATCGAATTTCGAGATAAACAGCCAGTATCGACGTCGCGATGGTAGTGGGAGCGATTCTGCGCCTAGGGTTGCATCTCCTCGCGGATATTTCAGGTCCCGGCGACGAGGGGATGCAACCCGGCGCACCGGGTTTGGTCAAGGCAACCAGGCCTCCGGCGCACCGCGCCGGGGGGAAATTTCGGTTAAGGAAACGGCAGAGTTTCCGACGAGCGGGTTTTTCGTCCCGCGCCATTTGCCATTTCGGCGTCCGGTTCGCACACCGGATGCGATAGCGTTCCGCTGCAGCTTCGGACGAGGTTTCACCGCAGTGACCTTCGTTGCACAGGCGCCCGCGGCCCGCACTTTTATGACTCGTTTTCGCGCGCGCCGATTCTTTCTCGAACCGAGGAAGCCCTCGTTTCATATATTTCTTTGTCACTTCTAATCCAAAGAGAGGGTCTTAACCCGCTAATACTGATTATACAAGAGCTACCGGATGGATTTATAACCGCGGAGCTCGTGTAGCAAAGCAAACACACCGTGTTCGTATGGGATGCAAGGATCATCGACTGCCGACTGCCGACTGCCGACGCTACTCGTTGCCACTAAACGAGCGAATACAGCCATTTACGACTAGACACGCGCGGCCGAATACCGTTTCTGTTTGTCCTGGATTCTGCAATCGTTTAACATTAATTGAACAACTTTCGCAACGCATACAAAATTATGCGCGAGGTGATTAGAAACCAGGCGTCGCAACAGCTAATTTCGAAGACACTCTGGGAGGCAGTCGTTTCAATATTTACGCGTTAACGCTGACCGGTAACGCTAATATAAAAATTACCGCATTTATTTTCTTCGAGCGCGCGTAATTTAGACGCACCGTGTAGAAGATAGCGTATTTGTATTCATCCTCGCAGCTACCCAAACGCGGTACGATATACACGAGGAAAGTGTATTGGAATAAAACTAGGCTAAACAAGTTTGACTTCGAAGCTGCAATCTGTTATAGGCAATTAAAATCCTACTGTCTTTATTGACATTACCTCGAGGTATAGGAAATCGGGGACAATCGTGATAATCCTGGCCTCTTCCGATCAGTAGCTTTTTCGTGAAAGAGCGAGTTCGCTTGCGGCTGGAACGCTTCGGGTACAATTATCGTTGAACTTTTCATACGGTGACGCGTGTCTTCGGCTCGTGCAAAGGGCTTCCCTTTTAAGCGAGCAACAATGATCGACGATAGAAAAGGGAACAAAACTAAACCTCGCGATTTCGAGAAAGCGTCTTAAGCTGCAGCGCATGGGATTGCAATGGCCGAACAACGAAGAGAATTTACGCTTGTTGCATACACGCTAATTCCGCGAACTCGACGGCCGCTTCGTTTACGCCCGTTCCCGCTTCAATTTTGCGACCGTTTATCGGGACCAATTTTGTGGCCGACGAGTAAATTCGTACGCGTATTCGACGCAAGGCTAAGCGGCGGGTACGGGGACTATCTAACGCGCCGATAACCGTGTACCTTTGTTATCCGACGAAATTACGAAATTATGGTCGGACGAGATGCAAACCGGCAAACAGCAAACCGGCAGTCCGCCGGTATTCAATTATGCCGGAACCTCGGTGTAATTTGACACGGTGCTCCTGATCATCGTTGTTTCGATGCAATTTCACGCGGGACACGCGACTGCACCGCGTTAGAACATTTTAATCTCGGCGATGCGCGCCGCGAGTAAATTGAATGCTCTGCGGTGTGCGCGGAAACCATTTTGGTTCGCGTTACCACGCGTACAGCGATCAACAAAATTGAGTCGATAGAACTATTTTTCCAGCAGCACCATTGTAATAGCATTTTATTGAATATGTAAATGTTTACGATTCCCACCGAAAGGCTCAGACAGCGAGACATACAGACAGACAGACAGACAGACAGACGGATAAGTAGATAGGTGAACCAGGCCTGGATATACATACGCGTGTGTATCCGGCTTCATGTACCCGAAGCGGCGCGGCGCGGTCGCGGTGGGATAGGTAGCCGCCGCGCCGAGGCAATAGGTATATGACGTGCCGTGTCACGTGCACGACAGGTACACCATAAGCAGTTTCGTAATTTAATGCGACCTTATTAGCGGCATGAAAGCGCGCCGAGCTAACGGACGGCTGCTCTGATTCCAGCAACTCTCATTTCCATCCACGCAATCCAGCCATGGATCGGCAGGCTTCACGTTCAGCCTTTCCGGCAGCCAGGACATCGAGGGTGCTCAGGGTGGCTTCGAATGCATCCAGCAGACCGGCCCCAAGTGAGTAATATGTTTCCAGTTTTGCCTTTCAGCGCCTCTTTATCTTCGTTTTCTCTTTCAACGCCTCCTCTTGCGTGTGCATCGTGTTATCTTGCGGGTGGTCGAATCTTTTTTTCCTGAACGATTAACGTATCCGCGATCTTGTCGATGCAAGCCTCGACGGTGATGTTACGTCATCTCTTGACAAGAACGATACATCTATTATCAGGTGTCCCGATTCGTGTCCCATTTTTCCGAAAAATCGACCACTGTGTAGCGTAGCGTAGCGCCGATCGATTCTAGCCGACTTATGGGTTTCCTTATCGCCGTGATTTTTTCCTGTCCAGGAGTCTGGAGAGCCTTGGCGCGTTGCCGTGTAAAATGCGGATACAGGCGAACGACGACGTGTACGAGACAACTAGGCACCGAATGGCCGTCGCCGAGGAAAATAACAAGAACAAATGGTAAGTCAGCCCTTTCGCAGAGGCGATTGTCGAACGTTCTTCGGCTCCATCGATCCCCGAGAGGTTCCGATTTTTCTTCCGCGTCGTCGGCGTCGTTGTCGGCGTCGTCGTCGTCGGCGTCGTCGGCGTCGGCGTCGGCGTCGGCGTCGTCGTCGTCGTCGTCGTCGTCGTCGTCGTCGTCGTCGTCGTCGTCGACCCTCATCGCGGTCGTTCGTTCTATTTCCAGCTCTTTCCGTATCATATTCGTGTACTCTCACCAGCTTCGTAAACAAATCGAAACTGTCCCGTGCTATTTATTCGCCCGTCGCCCGTCGCACGGTGCAGTGGGGCGGAACGACCGATTTTAGGATAAAACTTCCTCGAGCTCTATATCATTGATAATTGGTACCGAATCTTATATTATTATTAGACTAAGCATCGTCTGTACCGACCCATCATGGACGATCCGATCCTTGGGTAATTAAAGGTCTAAGTTTACGATAAACCCCGGCTCCCTTAAAGGGCAGCAGCCTGATAACGCGCGACTCTCCGAGAATATTCTCCTAAAAAATCAGCCGAGCTCGATGTTTCAGCACGGATCTCGGAATTTTGATTTCCCACAAAGATTCGCTACTCAAAACCGGCAAGGCAAAAATACACTGTTCCTACTTTCCTCCGCATGCAGCTTATTTATAATTAACCTCTCGGCATCGGTCTCCGTGTGGGCTGTATGAACTTCCGTGCCCCCCCCCCCCCCCCCCCGTCGCTGGCATAATGGTAACTATAGAGGACTGTTTTAAGCCGAGATGAATTATTAAGGTGCGCGTTGCATATTTCTCGTTAGATCCGCTACCGCTTTCTCGCGCTCGTGTTCTCAATTACAATTTGAAATTCGTTTAATTAAATCTTCTGTTAAAAACTCGTTTACGTAATTATTCATTACATCGAGAAGTACCTTCGACACGGTACATGAGCTATCTCCGCGGGAATCTTTGGTCGGTCCGAGACAGATCGACACTCCCGAACGTTCCTTTTCAAGCGAAATGTGTCTTTGCAGAGGTTCATTTACGTAAACGATTGATCTGCTTTAGAATATTCCGTAGTCGTTTCCTTTCCTAATAGCACATGAATTTCTAGTATCTGTTGTATTCGGTAGTTGTTCTAGCGTCGAAGGAAAAGAGAAATGTCCGTTGGACCTCGGTTTCCTCGAATACGCGTAATCCGCAGAAAAATCAGCAGTCTAGTAACGAGTTCATTTCAGCGACGCAGTCCATCGAATGATCTCTTTGCGGGGCAAAAGTGATTAATCGATCCCCTTTGACGCAAGTAGGTACCAATCACAGCGAAGCCAATTATCGCTTTTGTTGTTACACGCGCCATTACGTAACGGGTGCTAGTTGGATAACATCGTTATGCGACGTTCGCGGCTTAGACCACGCGGACCGGTGCAATGCTCTCTCGCGACGTCCTCGTCGACGAGAACGACAATAGAATTTCCATTATCCGAGGCTGTCCGTCTTTCCTTCTCTCTTTTCACCTTCTCCAACCTCTTCTCGCCACGAAAATCCGCTCCTCCCAACTCGTTACGTAATTCGCTCGTGTAAACCGTGTCGCGATAACACTTTTGTCACGAGGCGCGCAAATACCGGGACGAAAGGCTCGAGAGCCCGTGACAAAGTCGCACTTGTGAGGCGCGTTTAGCCTTGACCGTCACGCCGTTAAATAAATTAGCCAACCCCGCGCGTCGCATTCGGTCATATCGCGATGCAACACGGATTTTCCATCGGCGTTCGGACGTCTCATAAATTCTGACCCCGCGAGACGCTCTATCGGGGCCGTATTACTTTTTCAATGATACCGCCTCGCCGTGTCGTAATTGAAGGATGTCGCTGGCAACATTAATTTTGAAAGCACGCTACGGAGAGTTTCCACTTCTTCATCGCGTTTCGGTACTTTTAATACGACAAATTTGTTATTCGTACGAATTTCGACAAGTCCTTCGACAGACGTATCAATTCAATTCAATTCAATTCAATTCAATTTCGTTAGGAACCGGACGATTCGTGTATATTTATTGTCACGTTTGTTGTTTGCTCGATGCAGCACCAGGGTGATCAAGGCAAATGGGCCGGACATCGGACGCAAGGTGAAGCTGAAAACGACCGGAAGGCCGATACCGTCTCAATCGAACTCGAGGCATCGGGAACCGACGAGCATTCCATCGTTCAACACCCAGCAGAGACTGTCGTCTTCCTCTTACAAGCCAGCCGCTAATAGTAATCCAGCGCCAGTCCGAAATCCACTGGAGAAGAAGGTTTCCGATGTCATGCGCAGGCCATTGAAGTACGTTCCGTAACGACGACTTGACTTTGTTTATTGGTTAATCCGGCACCGCGTATATGTATACATGAACGTGATGCGTCAATTATACCATACGATCAACAAGTTCCGAATCATAATTTCGAGTAGTTTCGCGGTAGGAATTAGAAACGATCATTACATCTAAAAAGAAAATTCAATAGATTCGATCCACAATTTAAAAAATTAATAGCTCACGATCGTCTCTCTTCAACAGGGAGAGGCTTATCCATCTCCTTGCTTTGAGGCCATTTAAAAAGCCTGAGCTGTACGACCGCATAAACAGAGGTGAGCGACGAACCAAATGTGGTCAGAGTATCGTTGAAATCATTTTAATTGTTCGTCTAATCTGCAATTCTTTTTTCAGAGGGTATAAAAGAACGAGAGCGTAGTATCATGACGCCGATTCTGAAGCAGCTGGCCTTCATGAGGGATAACACGTATCATCTGCACAGGTTTGTGTGGAACGACGTTCAGGAAGACTGGCCTTATTACACCGAGCAGGAGAAGGCTATGCTAAAGAGGAGGAAACCTCAGAATCTTACTCCTCCCGGCTCCAGCGACGGTGGATCCAGCGGTAAGCTTCGTGCCCATAGAATAAAGAGTAGCATCGGTAGATTAGCAGCAGGTGTGTGACACGATTGCGAACCTGTTGCAGGCAGCGGTCAATCGCCGAATTCCACTCACCCGGGTTCCCCACCGGCGATCACGGCTCCGCCGCCGTCTTTGGGAGCGAAACGGCCGGGTTACTTCCAGGGCAACGACGGTCTGCCGACGAAGAAGCAACGCGTGTCGCATTGCAAGAAGCTGGACCCGTCCTCGGGTTTGTCGATGGCTGGGGAGAACGGAAGGACGACTGCTAGTGGTGGTAGTAACAGTAATAGCAGTGTCAGTGGAGTTCCCGGCGTTGGAGCCGGTGGTAGTAGTAGTAGTGCTAGTGGTGGTGGCAGCGGTATGGTTGACGGTTGGGACCAGAGGCAGCATCAGCGTGATCGTCGCGGCGATTACCGGCCGGAAAGAACAGCGAACAGTGATGTGCTACGCGGCGGCAGCTATGGAGCCGGTAAACCGTGCTTGACACCGACCAGTGATAGTGAGGAGAACAACCGGACCGGTGGCCACCGGGACACGGTGATGGTAGCTAGCGCCGGGTCCACGTCGCAGGGAAACAACGCCGGCACCGGCTCGTCCACCAGCCATAATTCTCATAATAGTGTAGCCCATAGTAATTCGTTGAGCCATGGCAGCAGCCGCCACTACCATGCCGCCGGGAAGACGGCGGCGGCGGACGGTGCTGTTGGCAACGGGCTGCCAGCGGTCGATTACGTGCCGCGCTCGAGTGTCGTGACTGACGGTGGTAGTGCAGCTAGTTACAGTGGTAGTTCGTCGAACGGCATTGACAGGAAAGACAGAGGCGATAGGAACGAGAGGGGCGACAGGAACGATAGGAACGATAGGAACGATAGGAACGACAGGAACGAGAGGAACGAGAGGAACGACAGGAACGACAGGGGACGAGGCGGCGACAAGGACCGGGATACAAAGAAGAGAAACACCGGGAACAGCGGCAACTCCTACAACGACCTGGCTAGTCTCGACTACGGTGGCAACGAGGACGCCACCGTCACCACGTCCACCTGCAACCTCGACCTGTCCGAGAGCCCGAAATCATCCGAGTACCCGGACTACCTAACGTGAGTCTCCCCTTCGATAACGTAACTATCTATAAATTAACGTAAAGTTTAAATCCGTAACGTTTCACTCTATACTCTAATATGATACTCGATTTTCAGATACTTCACGACAATAAGCAGCTCGGAACAGAGAAGACGTTACAAGGCGGAGTTTAATGCGGATTACGAGGAGTATCGAAGGTTGCACACTCAAGTAGCCAAGGTCTCGAGACGGTTCACTCAACTTCAGGAACGGTTGAATCAAGAAGAGAGAAAAGGGAACTGGGACGAATATCAGGTAATGAAAAAGAGATGCAGTATATTATTAAAGTATAGTATATTTGAAGCGAAATTAGAGATACAGGATGTTATTAACCATGTTCGTTTGCGGCTTGCAGGAAATAAGACAGCAGATTGTCCAGGAGTATCACGAGGCGAAACGGGACCCTGTACATAAGGAAATGAAATGTCGGTTCCACTATCTGCACGACAAGCTGAGCCACATCAAGCGGTTGGTCTTCGAGTACGATACGCAAAACTGCGGCGGCAATATGCCGGCCGCGTCCACCACCGACGGTAGCAACGCAATCAAGGAGATCGACAGTTTGCACTACTGACATAAACTGAAAAGGCCACCTCTTATCCTCTACCTTATCTCGGTTGTCGATACGCTGCTGTCTCCGTTGTCGCAGAATTTGCATTTTCTCGGCATGTTCCAAGGCTGATCTAAACAGTCCACATGGTTCCTGGGTTCTATCGCCGAAAGAGAAAACAAAAAGCATATAACTAAACCAGTTGTGTACTCTGAGTCGGAGTTGCAAGATATTCATAACGCATCACAGGGAAGAAGATGATTAAGAAGAAGAAGAAGAAGAAGAAGAAGAAGAAAGTAGAAGAAGGAAGAAGAAGGAAGAAGAAGAAGAAGAAGAAGAAGAAGAAGAGGGTTAAGAAGGCAAAGAAAAAGATACCTTCACGGTGCAAACCCATTCGCGCGAAGGTCAAAGATTTCCTTGGAATTGTGATTAACTCGACTGTGATCTCTTCGACCTTTGCCGCGTGTTACGCACTGTTCGCTATGCGTTTGACCAACGGGTTAATCACCGATGAAGGCTTTACGACAATCGGCACGCTTTTGCAAAGCGCGGGTGGGGAGGGGGGGGGGGGGGCGAGAAAGAACGAATAGAGCAAGCGAAGGCGGGGAGGGGTAGGAAACGAGAAAGTTCATCCGCTAAACTGCGAGGAAGAAAATCGCATGTGGTTAAAAGGGCATTCGCGGAGAGTCCAGGTATGTAGTAAACCGCGCGTTCGTGTGCTTTTTTTACGCGATTGCCCTCCGACGATAGGATAAGGATGACGACGATGATGGTGATGCCGATAACGATAAACTCTATCGGAGAGTCGGAGAGGCAATGAACGTAGGCAAACGGGAGGAGAGCGAGTAATTAACTCTACGATAAGTTACTTACCGTGCGCACGTCCAAGTGTGTCGTCCAGTTTAAGAGTACGTAGAATTAAAGGAAACAAAGAAACAAACAAAAAAAAATAAACGTCGATACGAAAAGAAAAAAAAACGAAACAAAAATGCGAGAACGCGCGAGAAGTGGGTCCAAAAAAAATGGTAGTGGGGCTTATCACGTGCCACATCCGGGGGAGATTAATACTGCTTCTTTTCCGCCGGAAGGAAAAAAAATGAAAGGGAGACTATAGCACAGGGAGACTGTCCACGAGCCGGCGCGCGGATCAAGCGTGGATTCGCGCCTGCTGCTCGCCATTACTCTTTTCTTCCTACTATACATTTCTCCTCTTCTGTCCCCCGTATTTTTTTTCTTTTTCTTTCTTTCGCTTTCTCGTCTTCTTTTCCCCGCGTTGTTCTCCGCGGAGCGAGAGCAGAACGGGACGCGACACCGAACACAGCTTTCCGCCAGGGAGAGAGAGACTCGGTTCTTCTTCAGGTTCCGACGCAGAGCTTCGGGTTCCCGCGAGGCCTCCTCCCCGGAGGCTGGTTCGACTCGGTAGACAAAAGCGAGTGACACAACTCGAGGGATGATCGATCGCGCGATAAACCGTCGGACAACGAGAAACGGCGAACACGTAAAGTACTCTATTTAGAATTACCTGCCATAAAGTGATAATTGACCGAGCAAAATCAACTGATCGCGGCCGGTCGAGCCTCTACGAGCGCAGCAAGAGGCTAAACGGCTGTCCGGATGATTGAAGATTCACGCGATCGCTCGTAGTGATTCCGGTTGTGTATATCGTAACGCTAGGGTAGACCCATTTTTTACTATTTCGAACGCAGTAGTCATTGAAAGAGAGAATGCTGAGCGCCATGGTCATCGATTTTACACGCGGCAACGTGAAAATGTTAAAAAAAAAATGAATATGAATATATGGAATACGATAATATTAATACTAATAATAGTAATGATAACGATGATGAAGACGAGAAATGTACGAGGAGTCGAGACACGAAGACAGGTTTCGTTAGTAATTAATAATCGTCGTCGGCGATAATATATAGTTATACATTGTACAGGTGCGCCTTTTCTTCGCGTGCAAGTAATACCTTCTTCGTGTAATTATTATCACGACGATGAATACTATTAATATTATTATCGTCGCCATTGCTATTATATTATTGTTCGGATAGGTAGGTAGGATAGGTACACGCGAGAGCTGCGTCAGGCCCTACGATTCGCCTGGAACGAAGGAAGAGAAACGATGTTAAGTATACGTACAGGGTGACTCGTAATTACGTATCGGTTGCGCGGATGATAAATACGAAACGTGAAATCAACAAAATTCTTTGCACCGAGAGAAATTGTCCAGACTAGATTTCCATCGTTTTACCATCTCAAGTAGAAGCTCGAAACTATTTTATTTCGCGACGAAGTCTCGTCTGCTTGGAATAATTAAGGAATCTTACACACATGTCCGAGAACTCTGTAGATTAGTAATTGAATTCATTTCATCGAATGTTCCGCGACATCGACTCCTTCATCAATTTTCGGCAGACACGCGTATGTTCCTGTTTTCTATGTTCCGATTTAATTCTCTGCGGCGCCAATCTCCAATTACGAATCACCCTGTCGAGCCAATGTTTTCCACTGAATGTGCGACGAAAGTTTATGACGTTGATGTTTCTGATGCCTTTTGAATCTTTTTTGCTGTATATTAATTTGAATATCGTTTTTATATATAGAAGCGTAGATGATGAACTTTCGAACCGGTAATACTTTGTACTACAATGGTTTACATTATCGCGTGTTCTTCTTTATTTCCGGTTTCTTAGTCGACGTTGTCTTCTAGATTCGTATACGATACGCGCAAAGTGAACTTTCTTCGTTGCGTGCTGGTTTTGCTTCACGTTCGACAAGCTATTTGCGCGTTTGGTTCTGGCAAAGTATTGTGATAGGTTGACGATGAGAAACAACGGAAGAAAGAACACGGCTCGCGTTCGTCCGACGTACAGGGTGCCTCGAAACGTGTCTGCTTTTCAATGGACTTTGCTTTTTAACCGAAATATCAACAATTCATTCGGCAGCTTTACAAATTAGTTAACCTTTGTTACGTCAATACCTAAAAGACTTCTACGATGTTCAATAATTTGACTTGTTAAGTTTCGTATTGTTACGCATTAAATGTAAATTAATTTATCCAGAAAAGTAGAAGTTTACAGCAATTTTGCTGGTCTTCTTCGAGAGTCTATCCGAAGCAGGTATTCGGGTATTGACGGAAGAGGTTGTTCGAAGAACCAAAACACTGTATCCTTTTGCTTCTTGTTACTTCTGCATGCTGAACAAGCG
Organism: Lasioglossum marginatum; assembly: GCA_028455795.1. Classification (NCBI taxonomy): domain Eukaryota; kingdom Metazoa; phylum Arthropoda; class Insecta; order Hymenoptera; family Halictidae; genus Lasioglossum; species Lasioglossum marginatum. Next base: position 11,109,980 of record CM052253.1, on the reverse strand, counting down.
CTTGTCGTTCGCGGCACACCCACCCTGAACGTCCCGCGCATCGCGATTCGCAATGAAGCAAACTGTGGGTGTAAAAGTAAAATGCTATTTGGCATGTTCGCGAATGTCTTTCGGTGAAACGATCCATTTCCTGGATGCGTTCCCATTTTAATCAACTAACGACTAATTACCCGATCACATAATCCACGATACCGTGCATCCGTGCATCCGTAGTTCTAAACGATAAGATTTGTACGCTTCTACGATACGCGTTCGAGCCTTTCTTTCCGCGCGATTCGGATTGGACAGCAATCTCCGTTGCAATTCGGTCCAGCGAATCGAAATTTTCTGTAATTTAGTTTACGAATCTTATCTAACCATGTGAAACGTTAATTTTTTGTGTCTTTTATCTAATGCGTATATTATTTTTTATTGGAATTTGTAGTATAACGAGAATTTAATGGTGTCCGGTCATGCCAGTTTTATGTTTGACAAATTTGCCGCTTGACGAAGACACATTTGAGAGAGTTGGTTGTACGGCGGTATTCCTGTTATGTTTTTGCTGAAATTTTATCGTGCATCGTTATGTTGCGCATTTAGTACCCCGCTTTTATCCGAGCCACAATCGCGTTATTTATAAATCAAAAGGAAAACAACAACAACAACCAAATTTCCTTTCAGAACGAATTGTGTCGCTTTATCGAATGTCGCGATTCAATTTACCGATTGTTGCATTATAAAAGACATTTTCAACATGGTACCATGTTAACGAAAAAAAAGAGTGTTCTAGAACAGTTCGAAATTTCAGTTCGACAATGATCGAAATTCAGTTCTATTAGTTCTTAAGTCGGTAGTCGTTTAATTTATTATTTTATCTTTATCCCCGTAAAAAAAACTTCCAAAAAAAAAACAAATGAATTTCACTTCTTTCTAATCGATTTTTAGGTCGCTTGTTCTTTTTTTTTTGTTTCTATATCTACCACTCCCTTTTTATCTCTCTGTGCAATGTATTTCCTCTTTATGTTTCCTTTGTCTGCAATTATTGTTAACGTTCCGCTGATGGCCCCGCGCGTATTTCGACACGTTGAAATTACAATTTCCCACGGCCGAACGGTAATATCGGAAATTTGTCCACGACGTATCATCACATGATGGAGGAGGAAAGGGATAATTGAGCGCTTCTGGAATGCATGGCACAGTGTTGACAAGTATTTCGCTACTAATCGGAACGAGTACTTGCGAGACGCGAGAATCACATCGGGAATGAACGTCAGGATCTAATATGCTAACCCATTTTTATATATATATATATAAACATACATGTGTGTATATATATGTGTATACATATACATATATATATATACATATATATATATATATATATAAAAAGGAATATATATTATAAATATATATTAACGATTTACGAAGTCTATGTGTGTGTTCATAGATAAATTGAGGATTGTAAAATCGGTACGGTCGGAATACATGGGTTGTAATTAAAGAGGTACAGGAATTGGTTAATATATTTCGTTGTTATGAATTGGACTACGCTCCGATTTGTAGATAATATTAATATAGGTATCTTATTTTTTTTGCTCACTTTTCCTTGCATTTACAAACGATTACAAAAAAAGTATGTAATAAAAATTATGAAATATTATGTTTTTGCGTTTCTTTTTATTTTCATTTCATTACACTCTCGCCGTTTATTATCTTTTGTTCTTTCTCTCTCTCTCTCTCTCCCTCTCTCTCTGTTGTGTTTTTGTTTTTCTCTTTTCATTTGTAGCTGAAACGCAGGCGAATGTTGGAGGAGCGAAATAAACGAGAGAGAAAAACAGACGAGTAAAAAAGAGTTAATCAGAGATTTTGTTCGTTGCCGAACGAAAAGAGACGGGAATTTGCGGAGATAATAGGACGAGAATGAAAAAGAATTTTCAGGGATTCGTTTCAACACTGTCATATACTGTGCCATACATATCCACTTTGGTGTACGATGGTTCAGTGAGAAAAAAAAGGACGATCTGTACATATAGGTGGGTTCCGGTCGAGCAATCCGATCGACCAATTTTTTCTTTATTCGCTCGACAAAGGTGATATTCCCTTTCGCTGCCTCTGCACTTCGTTTTCGGGGTTAACGCGGGAGCTCGTTAACCCACATACGACAGCCGTTTCTCCTAGAAAATATTTTCTACGGAATCTCGAAGCAACGAATAACACTAAAACGATACCTTTAAGACCGAACTAAATTTCTTCCCGGTTCATCAAGTACGATAAGATCGAAAACCTAAGTACGTGGCATATCTTGATTATCATTGTATCCGTTTTATAACTACGAATATAATTATTGAAACGAATTCGTTTCCGAGAGGTAAAGCGTCGAGAAGACATTTCCTCGATGCTTTAAACGCGAGATTTTTCGATGATAACCCGGTCGACGAACAGAGTACATATAAGCAGTGCCAAAGAGACTGAGCTAAGACACACACATATACACGCACACACAGAGAGAGATCACACGAGATACTAGGAGTTTCAAGTGCAACTTACGTAAACGATGCAATAAATGTTTCACGGGAGAAATACTTAAAAGTGAAAACAAAAACTATGGAGGAAAGAATGGGGGAGGGGGGAAGGAATCGGACACGAGTTTATGAAAGGTTCCTTCAGACTCGCGAAACGGTCCCTCGCGATGCTGGTAGAACTCTGTGCAGAAAGTAACGTCTTCACGAATGTAAGTGCTCTTAACAATGCATTTGATAAGTCGTAATAATTATTTCCGTGCATTCGTTGCCGCTTTCGCTGTGAAAGCTTCGAGCATCAAAAAACAGTTCATCTCTCCACCCCTTTTCCGGTCCGAATTCGTGAATTTCATACAATCGTTTCCTCGAATGTTTACCGTGTACATCGGTCGCGGGCAATTTCCTCCCCGTCGTGGAAGGGGTAGGGTAGAGGGGGAGACTAGTCTTAATCTGGCGACACACACTACCCAGGCCCGATGTACACGATCAATATCGCAATATGAATCTGTTTGTTTTGAATTCTCCGAACGATTCGTGCGATATCGGTCCTACAAATGAATGTAACTCGGTTACAACGTTTCACGAAGTTAAAGAAAAATAATCAACACAATCGGGGGAGTTGATTTCGCGTTTGCGAATCGTTCTCCTGCGTTGCATTTTTGATTCGCCGTGAAACGACCGTAGTAGTGCCTTCTTTTCCATTTGTTTTTGGAAACGAACGATTTTGTGTCGGACCCGTACTGTTTCGCGAGATCAACCAACGCGATCGCTATCTTTTTGTTCTCTCCCCCGTTTCGTTAGATAAGTCGTACAAATCCGTACAACTGTTAGCCAATTGGATCTACCGCGGTCAGGATCGTTGAACCGTCGAGATCGTGGAAAGTGATTCATGCTTATCGTCGATTACTTGCGAACACATATACATATACAGTAGTGTCTTATCAGCTAAATGTCATTGAATGATATTTAACTCGAAGTAGAAACAATACAGAATAAAGTTCTCTCGAATCAAAGTGTGTATATCGACCCGCGCAAAGTGCTCGAACAGAACGTCTCTCTCTCTCTCTCTCTCTCTCTCTCTCTCTCTCTCTCTCTCTCTCTCCCCGCCCCTCCCTCTTCCTACCCACTCTCTATCTCTCTATTCACATACTCTTTAATTTGTTCGAAGCTTAAGAGTGAAAAAAGGAAAACAGAAAATCCAAGTGCCAATTCTAGCGAAGCGAGAGTAAAGGACTATACATACATATACATATATATACATATAATAAAAGAAAAATATATATATACAAGAATACTTAGCGTAATTTTATGTGCATTATTTCGTACGTGAACGATATCAACGCGCGAGCGAGCGAGCCGACAAGGAGGAACAACTCTAACGCGTTATCTTTGCTTCGATATTTGCTCGAACGATCGACGCCATTCGTCGCCAAAGCGGACATCGATCACCGACAAACATCTCTCCGTTTGCGCCGCCTTAATTTAAAGTAATTCGATTGGCGTGAACGGGGATGTACGCTGGAACATATCCGCCGAGGCGCGCAGCGCGCCGGTGAACGCGTTCAGAGGCAAACATGATCGTGGAGGATACATAATCAAATTTTATCTACGACTCTTCCTTGTTCGTTCGCGAATACGCACCATTATCGGAGGAGCATAGTACAGTTAGACAAATTTTTAACGACAAATTTATCCCCGCGACTTTACGCGAGGTAACCGGACGAACATAAGCGCCACGGTGTGCCGCGAAAAATCCTTGGACCTGGTCCACGCGAACATCTTCGGCGTGTTTCGGTGGCGTTATCTAATTCGTGGTTCGATCGAGCTAGGCAATTTCCTCGTTCAGAATCCTCGTTTGCTCAATTCGATCAGGAATGCTCCCTTCATTTCTCTTTGACTGTTTGTTTCTATATTAAATACGTCAGAGTCGCCAGATGAGGAGAAAAGGGGAAGCGTGCGCAAAGGCTAGAGTGAGAGATGAGTGTTAATCTGGCGACAATTACAGAATTGTACTCGTCTTTTCTCTTCCATTCCGTGTCCTCGTTGTTTCCCCCTGAAACATGTGGCGACAGTACACCGAAGTTCGCTCGGGAGCGAAGTCTGACGAGAAGACATTCTAAATTTCATTTGACGGTGACCTTGTACTTAACGCACGCAGAAGCGTTGTCCGGAGCTTGCAGATCGATATCTGACCAGATATCGATGACCAGTTTGATCGATTAGTCCCCGTGTTAAGAAATTTACAGCGTACGACGCACAACGGTCTTTAACGTTTATTCCATTAGAAACGTTATTCGGGCGTCTGTCTGTCTGTAAACGAACATTCTCAATAGATCGTGTTGTTTATCAGAGCCGGCGGTCGCAGGAACATTGTAATACCAAATACAATTCCATTGAATTTATTTATAAAGGAATCCTTAATAATGTAAGTAATGTAAGCAAGCGTAGCGTGTACGTTTAAGTGAGTAACGCGTAACAAACGGTCATTTATTGCGAAGTTAATCGGACGAGTGCCTAGCCTTCGGTGACAACACGACGAATCATTGGGACACGCGTAGTCATTACATTCTAAAGTTAGGTTCATTGCCGTAATGATTTCGCGTCGCGAAGCGTCGGCATTCGGTATTGCCAAAACGACCGGCGGAGGTTGCACGAGATCGATACGCGAACCGATCGACGAAGTCGTTCAACTGGAAGAAGAACTCTATCGAGTGGCGGACGACGCGACGCGCGACGGAACGTTTGTTCGGTTACGCGAAAGTTCTTCCATCGTGTAGAATTTCTCATCGGACCACCTCGGTGCTCCTCGCGACAGTTTCCGTTTCAGCCTTCGTAATTGCAACATTGGTAGCACGCTCCTCGAGTTTATTCACCCATTTTCCGGATACTGTTGAATCGTTTAGGTCATCGTTATGATTATGATCGGCGGAGGCGTCCGTTTATCGCGTAGTACTATATTTTCTGACTGTGATGCTAGGAACTTCGTAATATATACGTAGGTTGCGTATAGGTACCGTTCGACGGCGATCCAACGAGGCGAGCTTTTCACTGTCGTTAACCATCCTGGTTTCTCTCTTTCGTTGGCTCCATCTTCGTTACCATTTTCTTTCGAACGAAGGAACGTTGGCTTCTGCGAGTCAACGGCGCGGCGAGAGAGATCGGTCTAACAGTCTAACGAGATCGTGTCGTTGCCTTCGATCGTACGAAACGTTCCGGGGGAGGATTCGAATCGTTTCGGGGGATTCGAATCGTTTCGGGGGATTCGAATCGTTTAGATGGAAAGTACTTTAAATATCGATAGAGAACAACGGCTGCGACGATTAGTTAATTACGATCCCTTTGTCCGGCAAGTCTTTGTACAACTCGCGATCGTCGAGCTCGGAGGAACTCTACGTTCAACATACGACGGTGATTTCTTTCTGTGCGCAAAACACTTAGCGATTTCGACGATACGCCATACAGTATACAGGATGGGGCTGTACAGTAGGTACGCTCGTATGGTTCTCGCCGCTCGTGGCTCGTAGCTGGGGAGTTGACGAGTATCCTCGGATGTCTGCGCGCCGCGCGCACATGTGGTTTGCGTCAAGTGGGTTTCAACTACGCTCGAGTGCGTCGCGCGACTTCCACAATGACCAGATAGGAGGTGATACACGGAACGTACATTTCGTTGTCGCCGATGACGATTTATTCGAAGAGACCGACTTCTTCGTCCTTTGATTGAAAATGTGGCGAGGACAACGAAGACGAGCGAACGAACGAATATCGCGTTAGCTGGGAGAACGGGGAAACATGATTTCGGTCGTCCATATCAAGCCGAGGGAGAACTCTCACCTGGCCAAACATATATAATTGAAAGAAAAGAAAGAAAGGAAGAAAGAGGGACCGGTCGCGTACTCGAGGCAACGGGGGCTCGACGGCTCGTTCGTTGGACAAGGATGACCGATACTAGATTGCGTTCCGACTGATTACGCGACTGGTCTCTTAAACGTTTTACGCTCTTCGGAGCGTTAACTGCAATATGCATCGCCTTGCGTGCCCGAACGACCGAACCGATACCGAATCCGAATCCGTGCGATCTTGAATGAATTCCTCCGGCATGGAGGAACAGCGGAAGAGAACGACGGTGTACCGTGGCAGATCACGTTGTTTTCCCTTTTCCCTTCTTTTTCTTCTGTTCGTGTGCGCGGCGAACCAGACGGAAGAAAATGGTACAGGCATACACGCGCGAACATCCGACACGTATCCACATACTTACACGTATGCACGCGAATACATAGAACGGTTTGGTTAGTCCCCATAAGAGCGAGGAGCGTATTATGTGAGTTTATAATGTGACCCGTGACTCTTTTTTATTGACGACGACTGCATTACTCCCACTGACAAAGGCTCGAATATTCATTACATAGTTGTATTTGCAATGATTACCTATGCATATATACACACATATATGGCAGAAGTTCAGTATAGTGACAATGCCTGGGGTGGTGAGTGGTAGGAGCGTATGGTGATGGGGGAGGGGATACATGTATGTATTCGCAAAAAACGGCTACTACTACTACTACTGTGTAACCTATAATAAATCTAAGCCGGATTCATTCGAATCATTGCAAATACATAGATTTGGGTTAGGTCTAAACAATCTGCAAATTCTGGATGACATCTACAATGAAAAGATTATGCGAACAGAGTGAGTTGTGGTTAAGTCGTGGGAGGGGGCGGAGAGGGTCGGCTGTTAGCCGTTAGGTCGGCCTGACCACGCATACGAAAATCCAGGAGTACTTGGTCTCTCAAAAAAAATGATCAAAGTATGACCAGAGTAAGGTCCTCTGTCTTCTTTCTGATCTCCACAGCGTGTTTACAAAAATAGTAGACAGACGCCGTGCCGGAGCAGGCTTACGTTGCCACGGATCGTGCACGAATACGGCAAATTCAATTCAGTACTAGCAATAGTTTTTTGCGAATATCTCGAAAACTAAAAGAGACATATGTGACCCTCATCATATGTGAAAAGGAAGAAGTTGTTTAAAATGTGTAGCTGCACAACATATTTAAATTTCATCAAAATCGGAGAGGATTTTTAAATAATTACCCTAGTTTTTTGCGAATACACTCGGTAACCGTTCGTTTCCTCGAAACAATTCTTCCGGTTTCGTATTACCGGCCTCCCCCCTCCCCATCCGCCCCTACCATCCGCCACCCCGGGCGTTGTCACCATACCGAACCGCCGCGCCGCCACATAAATATATAGATATCTATTATATTCATTGATCGAAGAGGAAAGGTATATTACGGAGAACAAAGAATGCGGATAAGAGAGAGAGGATTTTAAATATTGTTGGTGAGAATGGAGAGCGCGACGCGAACTGCGAGGGACATTATCGACGACGGTGGAGGCATAGATGATTTTGCGACGAATAGCAACAGGAGAGACGCGCGTCTCTCTCGCTCTCTGTCTTCGGAACACCGTGAAGCACACGGGGGGAAACGAATGGAACTATTAATTATTTCTCCCCCTTTCTCTTGTTGATTCCATTCTGTCCGCTTCCCGTTTCTTTCCCCCCGTCTCTTTTTCCGTCAATTATTATATAATTATTACTATTATTAATATTGCTATAATTATACTTGTATTATTAATGTTATTGTGTATGTTAATCTTTCGATTGCGTTATCCTCGAATTTTAGACTGGGACGTGCAATGTTGCGGTTCGTAATCGATCGGAGGAGATCGCGCTTCAAGACGATCAATCGTCCCGGGGAATGATCCTTGATCCGAGCGTGCATCTGCATAGAGGTAGAAGCATTTCGAGGGGAATACAAACTGTCCGATAATGTTGTTCACCATGGCAGTGTCGCCAGAGCGGGGAGCTCTCTTTCTAGCGACACTGCCGTGATTCCGTCAACGATTGAATTCAGCGTCTCTCATTTTCCTTGGTCGACATTTCTGTGGAAGCCCGCGTGCGCAGAAACAGCGAATCAAATATATCTGTTATCTAGATTGCTTAAGCAACGTTTGCACTACGTAAGCGAAGGAAACATATGTATCGAGTAACGCGATGTTCGTGCAATCATATCATTCGGGTAACGCTAGTAGATGTTCTATCCAAACAGTACAAACGTCTAGATAGCATGAACGCGACCGTTTCTTGCGAACCGAGGGGTCCGACGTTGGTCCATTCGTAGTCTATTGATCGTACGATAGGTCTTAGACTACGGTAGAACCTCGCTACATGCAGCCAAAGTCGGGCGGGCTTGTACTTCCCTGAAGATGCTTCCCCTTGCACTATTAAACGAATAATGCGCGCTTTCGCGTTCTCGAGTCCTCGAGTCCTCGGGCATTCCCCAACGGGAAAGATCGCGACGAATATCGATATTGTATACGGAGGAAAGCGATCTCTCGGATCGAGGGGGATCGAATTGTGCCTAGCATTCGCGAGGATGCACTTGGGATGCAAACTTTTTGATGAAATAATTCGAAAAGTTTTTGCCTTCCTTTTCGGAGTGAACGCGCGAGCGCGATGGAAGCGTGGTCGAGGAGTTAGGTGAACGAGGGAAAAGGGAGGAATCGTTCTCACGACCAACGACGGCAACGACTTACTATTATACGAGGTACATTTGTGTTTTCTTGTTTCGACGACCGAGACTACTGCTTGACCATTTATTAAGACGACGATTGTATGGCGAACGACTATATGCGAGAGTGTGGACGATGTAAAAAATGTATTTTAAGCGTGGACACGAAGAAATCAATTTACACTTACAATTTACAATAACGCGTAACAATACTGACGTGCGTGACAACCCACGTTGTGCATAAGGAAAATGGAAAAAAACGGGGAAGAAGAGGAGGAAAACATATAGAGCACGCAACAGAGCCGCCAGATCGGAGGAATTCGCTCGAATCGAGGGGAAAATGTTACCCCCTCTATCTGTGGTAGAAGGGGAACGGTATAGTGGGAAGACGAATCTTGATCTGGCGACTTTGCGCAACACGACGATGGAGGATCGGATCGAACCGCAAACCGCGCGGAAAATCAATTTCTTCGCGAGCGTTCTTTTCTCCGTTCTCCGTTCTCCGTTCTCTTTTCAATCTCTGCTGTGCGTGCGTTCGGCCTGTTCATGCTTTTGCAAGACGAAACGGAAAAAAAGAAACGCTCTTCTAAAACGTTTTTAACGCGATCGCAGCGTAAGCCGCGTAGCAAATTCTTAGATCGTACGATTTTCTAAGGTCGAGCGTCAACGACCAACATACATCCAACGAACAGGAAAAAGGAAAGACGGCAGACGCACACACGCGTACACATAGAGGAAATTAGAGGAAGTGGAACGCACGGGCGAGCGAGATGGGCGTCGTTAGAAGACGAAACAAGGAGTGCCAAATCATCCGTGACTTCCGTCCCACTTGGGCAATAACGAGTACACCAGCTTCGGCGAGAATCGCGAATGCTTTTGCCATTTGTCCTCCAATAATAATCGTAAGGATTCTTAATCTGTCCGCTAAAGCTGCCGGCCCCTTTTCACGCGTCACGTCCGAGAAACGAGTATGTTACCCGATCGCCGAATGCTCTCTCTCGTTGCTTCTACGATTCGGAAATTCGTTCTTTGTCAGACGCGAAGAGATCCCCGGCAGTTCAGCCATCCATGGGAAGAGAAACGATTCGCGGTACATACTTGGCGCGTGAACCAACGATACATATGTCCACCAGGAGATTTGAACCATCTCTTCGCGATCGTGTGTCGAAACGCGACACGTAACCCGATCATGTCAACTATGCGTTCGCGCACGCATAATATATATATTTTATTTTCTGTGTAATAACAGTGGGGAGGAAAGAATAGACTTCGGAGTTTGCCGTGGACTGATATGATGATGATCGTCGCTCAAGCGATCGATGTAAATAATGATCGGTCAGGATCATGTAAAATGTAACCTCGACACTCGCAACCAGTGCCTGTCGTTTCGTCGACGAACGCTATCGAGCAGCGGTATCCCTCGCCGAAAAAAGAAACGTTACGACGAACGAAAAGTAAACGATTCGAAACGAACGGTTCGGAAAACGAAAAGGCGAAAGAGAGAGCGAGCGAGTTCCGGGTCTGGATCTGGGTCTGGGTCTGGATCTGGGTCTGGGTCTGGGTCCGAGTCCGAGTCCGCGTCCGATCCTCCATGTCGCGAACGCCTCTACACAGTTCCGGAGGCGGATCCATTCAAAGAAACAAAAAATATCAATAATATTTATTCGAACGACTTGCCAGTTTCTCGTTGCACAGTATACTACGAAGTAGGTTCGAGCGAAAAAAATGCATACAAAAAAGATAAGGAGGAGAAGAATACCATGAGTAAGAACGCAAATCAATAATAACGGAAAGAGATCTATAGATTACGGATTGATGGATGAGTCGCATAGCTATTTGAAAAGTTTCACAAAATATCGATGTATATATTTTAAGTTTGTATTATAATGCCCCCACTTAATTTGTATGAAATGGAGAATTTCAGACATTAAAATGATGATGCAACCTCGGTCTTCATTCTTCCATGTCCGCCACCTTCACTTTCTCCTTCTGCCGCGCCGCACTGTACCTGTCCTCTGGGTAGAATCTGTGGAATCAAAGACTTGTGTAACATTTTCGATCGATTCCAAACTGCCATGTACAATACACCACCATTTACAATTTACCAGCCTGTCGCTACGGACGAAATACAGAGAGGAAATCCTCTTTGCGAAATATAAAAATAAACGTAACGCCTAATGAAGTTTCGTGACTCGTGACACGAACCGACTGCCTCGCTGACCTATTTAGAAATTCAAGATTCATTTGATCGCGCCATGTACTCTTCTCCATGGACGACGGTCAATTGCATATTTATTTAGTTGCTGTCATAATATGTAGATACATTTACATTTTATAAGTACTTAGGATTTAGGGAAGGTATAGAAAATAAGTATATGCATATCTGCAACGAAAACGTACTCAATGTTGTTTATTCGTACGGCACTGTACGAGCAACAAAAATGTGTAACGAGCATTCAAAATTGTAGTTGGAATTCATCTATTTCTTCTGTATAAATAAATTTGACAACGATTATGTTGATCCTGTAAACTGTAAATACAGAGATCGCGATGATGAAACACAAATACACGATGGTTCTTCTGGTTTTTCTTTTGTTTCAGCGCTGCACTTTTCACGATGCAAGACTATATGCGCAGTGCAGTATCGCATGTCAATGTTCGCTGCGCATGCACAGACCGGTGGAGAGACATGGCAGGTGTTTCGGCTGTTTCTGATTGTTGACTATTTTTGAAAGATAGATGGTTACTTCGACGTTGTTCGAAGGACGATGATAACGGGTATATTAGATAATAATTCACAAGTCGTTTTTTAACCTATACTCGAAGCGCAACATGTCAACCACACTGGAACCAGCGGTAAGGATTTCTACGTTTCTTGTGAAACTTTCGGCAGTTTTGCTTTCTCCTACGAACGTAATTTTATAATTGAATATAAAGAATATTTAAAAAAAAAATTAACAATTTAATCGCAACAAATAAATAATGTATGTACATAGACAGACATTGTACATAGATAGACTGTGTTCAGTTCATAATGTTGAAATATTTTTATTCTATATAGGTTCAAGTCCTCAAAGATCGTGGAAATGCATGCGTTAAGGAACAAAAATATGCAGAAGCTATATTCCACTACACGAATGCGATTAAACTCGATACACAAAATTATTCTTTATACAGTAATCGATCGTATGCCTTTCTGAAAATGCAACAATATCATTTCGCGATGGAAGATGCTTTGATGACGATTCAACTAAATCCTGATTGGACCAAGGTAACTATACGCAGCTACGTTAACTTCTTTCCTTAAAATTAATAGAAAAATATTAAAACATACCGTGTAATTTTGTCACAGGGTTATTTTAGGAAAGCCGAAGTCGAATCGCAAACGTTTCGCTTCAGCGAAGCACTGCAATCTTATAACATAGCTTTATCTCTTCAACCGAACGAACCAACAATTTTAGAAGCAATGAATAAAGTATCGAGATTGTTGATAAAAGATAAAAGAGGTATTATTTTTTCAAGAAAACAACAAGATCGACGATGTTTGACCCAATAGCGTAATATCGAATTATTTTACAGCCGATCAACAGATACCTTGGCTCGGAGCTGGCGTCGGTATCATACTTGGAGTAATAGTTGTAATTGCTGACTACGTTTTTACGAATAAACCTTCGTTAACGGTAAGTATATTATTTTCATACTTCAGTGAAAAGCATGCAAACATCTTAAAATAACGGTGTAATTTTTTGTGGAACGCAGCATCCTCTATTGATGGCCTTATTAACAATGTCTATAGCAATGTTAGGATTCGGTGTTGCAAAGGGATTCCGGTATTTTGTTAAGTGTCAAAGAAAATCATTGTTAGAACCACCAATGGATCTATTTGGTGAAAATAAAGAGCAGGTGGACGATGTCAATCCCGAAATGAACGGTGAGAAAGAGAAACATCCAAAGTATAGTAAAGCTCAAGCACGACAGAGATTTAAAAAAGGAAAATCATAATATGTTTCGATACCAATGACATACGTATATGCATGTTTCTGCCGACACGAAGTTTTTAATTCATACATTTGACATCACAGAAAATCTCTGATCGTTTAATTACGACCAATGTTGTTACATTAGCAGAAGTATATACCGTTTACCTTTTATACTTAAGTTATTGTTGAATAATATTTAGAGAAGGAACGAGAATGTACACGACAGAGTCTCCGCATCTCTTTATATTTTTTGTTAAAGTTTTCTCACGTCGCGACGTGAGAAACCAAACGTAATAGTTAATAGCTAAGTTCAAGTATTATTGAACGCGATATATATTTCAAGACGTTTCCGAGGGGAATCACACGAATAAGAAAGTTGCAATTGTCAGTAAGTTAATCGGTACAAATATTTCGAAGTTATGAATTGTAATTTTGAACGTTTTGAATGTTTTGAATATAACATGTTTCGATTTAACAAAAAACAAAACAAAAAACACAATACTGCCAAACTTGCCAATAACGTTTTTAAAGACATATATTATAAGATTAAATAATTTGAAGATAATTCTTCTATATTGAATACAACGAATACAAACAATGTTCTTGAAAACGATTTGCACTTCTTAACTTTCTGCACTTTCCGAATACAATCATATTTTATGCATATCCTGCATAAACGTAGTCCAATACTTAAGAATTGTTCAAAACTTTACCAAATAATAATAAAATAAAACAACGACGAGTAAAAATTCTTTAATATATACAATACATATATGTATACACTGTGATGTCGCAACGTTTGCAACGTTACAATCCACATTCACACATTCACCATTCAAAATAAGTTACTTCAAGTTTAATATACATTATACTAATGCACGAATTAATCATCTATAAATCATAATCTATAAATTTTTCAAGTATGCATTTCTAATCGCAGTGTATCTATCGTCATTAAAAGAAAATTATAAATTCAAATTTAGTTATTATACAAGAATTTCTAATATCGTGCATGTACGACTCCACCAGTATATGTACTATTGAAACTGAGCACTTCTTCGTAGAAAGATAAAACATACATTATTTACAAACAAAAATCATATATCTCATACGTGTAGAACTTGTATGTATAAGAATTAATAGTATTACATAGAAATATATATATATATATATATATATATATATATATACATACTTGCCTAAATTGTTGAATTGTTATGCATATTTAATTATTGGATCATTTTGAATATTATTAATATTATTAGTATTATTCACACGATTAAAAATTGTAACGTCCAGAAATACGTAATACGCGAATCCATTAGTCTCGATTTAGTTGTCATACGTATTAATGAACGCTTTTTAATCGCAATATACTACATCGAATTGAAAACGTGTTATTATGCGTGACATTACCATCTCATGTCAATACCGGAATGAATTCTATCGAATTGATATCCTAATCAATACATTGTCGGACCCGCTTTAACTGCCGGTGTTATTGCTAACACTTAATTTAATAAATTGAAATGTTGTAACACGTTTGCTGGAACTCCTTTTACGACCAGAACGATACCTCCGAGCTATCGGACCTCCGCAATAAATATTTCTCTTAAAGTAAAGTTTCTCTCGAAAGTAGTTTTATACAAAACGAGTTTTATAAAAAGGAATACAATGTCTGTTTTAATGAGAGATGTTCGCGATAACACGTTTTTCTGCAACCGCATTGGCTATGCGCCAGGTGCTCGAGACACGGTTATCCGTAGATCACCGAGAGCTCATTAAGTGCACATTCAAATGTACATGCTGTTATTTGTTTGAGAAGGTATTCTTGCGAATTGTCTATCGCGCGCTGGTGTCTGTATTCTGATTAATTGCCCAATAAAATTGAAAATAAACCATACGGATCTTTAGACTCGGTTCTCGTGGAAAGGTCGAACAAAAAATTTTATTGTCCCTTTTCGACTACCTTCACGGGTAGAATTACTTCCGAATCGGTTGACCGCTACCACGTATATGGGACACCCATAGAAACGATTATTAATTTACGTTCTGGCCTTTCAATTGTACCGCGAAAAATTTGGAGAATCGAAAAGGGACCCTAATTTTTATTGCCAGCGATTGTGTACACACGTGCGCTGCTCCCATCGCATAATAGTTTTACACAGCGGATTTTATGAATTTATAACAAAAATGAGTAGGTGCAATTTAAAACAGTAAAAACATTCGAAGAATTTAAATATACTGTTATATTATTTTCAACCTATTAAACAAGAGAAAAATTTTTCATTTGGCGCGGCGCGGCGCGGCGCGATAGATCGGCGCACATGGACCCGAAAAACGGGTAATCGACGCGACGTCCCTTCGATAGCCGCGTGAACCGTGTGCTGTTCACGGAAAGTAAATTGAACTAATACAATCGGTAAATAAACAAGTTTGCGCAGTGCAACAAAAAAATCAATAAAACTATTCTAGAATGATATTACGACTTCCAAAGGAGATGTATCATCTGTAACGGTTTGTCATGAACGATACATGACCCGACTACAGCGAGTCGAAGAAAGAAACCTGGTACATACATATATATTTACATTGTTTTTCGGACACGCTTAATCCCCTCTTTAGTGTTTCCGTCATATACGATCCTGATGAGTGACTATTCACGAACGAGTCTTTTTTGTGCGCATGCGTTCATTGACGTTTACAAGACATAGTAGGGACTAGGGACAAGGTAAGCATTGTAAATAGAGTGTTGTAGAGTCTACTCGAGTCTACTGCGTCTACAGTCTACTGTCTGGTCACTTTTCGCTTCTCGCTACACCTTCGTCGGACGCAGGTTCGAGTTACTTTTTTTTAAATTACTGGGAAACGCACTTCCTTTTCACGGTGACGTCGAGAGAGTAATAGTATGTTATTTATCCGCCCTATTTGTTCGCCAATCTTTCGTTCAACTGGCTTATTTTATCGTCGAAACGGGCATATCGTTACGAATAACGTACGGTAACACATGTTTAATAATCAATCGTGATCAAACAAAGCCGTTTTATTAGCACGCAATTCGGACAAAAGCGACCTTGCAAAAACAGCTAAATAGTACAATGTAAATGTATTTGGAGGTTGCACAGAGAGCTACAACGGTTTAACAACAATCGTATGGTCAGGAAGCGAAAGAACATCTGATCTGATTGCATATGACTTTTATTATTTTCGTGTTTTTCATTTTTACCACGTTTTTTACAAGCAGAGTTTGCAACGGAAATGTGGCTTATCCGAAATGTGTCAGACTTTTTTCAGAAGTAAGCAAGCAAGCAAGCAAGCCTGTAAATAAGCCTGGTATCAGATATGAAAGAGGAAGGAAAACACGGAGCGTCGTAGCACCACGGATACCTGACAGAAGGCCTTATGCATCGTAATGGAATGCCAGGCCAGGTCCGTGGCTGCTGTTGTACTTATTAGGGGTTAGGTTGACGTGCACGAACATACATCGCTGCGATGCAACTGCGTGTATACCGTGAAATGTATTTGACGCGAGCATAGATATAAACAATCGTAGAAAGTTCCGGCCGTGTGAAGTTCCGGAGCACAAAATGACCAGGATCCGGAAAAGATAGTGAAGAGATTCGCGAGGCAACACGAGGAAACGAAAAGCGGGAAGCATGGCCGGGGCACGCAATACGATTAGTCGGCTGGTCTCTTCGTATGTACGTGATACGCGCACGCGCAGTTTCACGCCACAGGTTCGTATCTATAGATATAGCTATACGAGCTCGCGCGCCCTTGCGCTAACAATTTTTACAATCTTTGATGTAACTCTTCTCGGAAGACTCCGGTTTTATTTGCTCATTTATTTCGTTCCCGGATGGAGAGAGAGAGAGAGAGAGTTATTTTTCTAAAGTTCAATGTAATTTGAAGAAGTCTAGATGCCGATGACCTCGTGGTACCATTCTCGTTTGTGGTCAGCGAACACAACAGTATACTTTTCGTTATTGTCTGTTCCACGCTGTATAACGTTTCCATTTTCCATAAAACATCGTAACTGTAAATTCTACTATAAATGTCGTGAGCAACAGTTTGTTGGAACAATATGTACGTAGTCAGCAACGCGTCAAACATTCTCATTGTCCGTTATTACGGTGGGTACGATTCGCGATGCTTTCGAATCACGCGATGATCCGTCCGCGCCGAGCGCGACGCGTATTTACGCGAGTTTATATAATTATTACTAAACGTTAATAAATCAAAATGCTCGCTAGTGGGCCGTACGTGTACGTATACGTATGCTTGTATGCGTAGGTCGACGATGGTCGAGGGGAAAAAAAATTGAATCGATACACGATCGTATGACATATGAAGAGAGAACCGTTTAAACGCGGGAAGAGAGACTGTGAACCCTTTTGTATGGTTTGGCACACAACACGGTGTGCATACTGGTCGGGATCGGAAGGTTCACAGACACTTCGAGGCGAGGTGACCGTCCTCTCGATGCGCACCCTTAATAAATACGTTCCTGTAAGTAGTAGCACATACTTTTCTACGGTACCCCCACCAATGTCGGTCAGTGTGTACGGGTTGGTGAACGAGGATTGGTCCGCTCGGTGATCGCCGCGAGTGGTGGGGGACCACACGTCACAAGCGAGGCCGAGAAGCGACGAGGACGAGGCGCATGTATCAATGCGCAATCGCATCGGAACAGTTCAGGGAGTCGGGGAGGTCCGTGGTAAGGAATAAACAGAGTGAAGAGACCGCGCGAGAGAGACGAAGAGAGTGGGGAACGAGAGAGACAGAGTACGCGAGGAGGCAGTGAGACGATCACGATGCACGGAGGCGAGCACAAGCGGCCAGGGGCACAGGGCTGAGGGCTGAGGGCTCGATAGAGCCTGGAATAACGTTCACGGGACGGCCGCGGACCAGCCAGCTACGATGGAACAAACGAAAACTCCCGCGTCCCGGCTACTCAGCACGAGTTGCATAGAGAATAAGGACGACTTGGAAGAGGTAACATAAATATTTGAAATAGTCACTGGATACGTATCGGGTGCGAGGGGCTCCGCCATTGTTGCGACGGTCGCGCACGTCGCTGACCGCTGACCGCGCGGCGCCACATGCCGAACCACGCGTCTTAGCGGCAATATTCAAATCATTTACATAATTATGAAATTAATACGTGTCGCGTCGGTTACGCCTCTAACACAATTGTCACGATATTAATAGCTATGATGCAACAAGGACACGCGCGTTTCTTCCCCTGATCGCTTCAACAGATTTTTTTCAACTAGACACTTAGCTCTGCGCTTTAGATGCTCTTTCCTAAGAGTCAGGGTGTTCAACTGCCAACTCGACTTTCTACCTATGCAAGTGATTTTTCATTGTTGTCGGAAACCATTCGGTAACTCTGATTTTCTGGTTGCTTTTCAGAAATTTGATAGATGTTACATAGTGCTCCAAAACCTGACCGCGGGACTGTCGGAAAAGGAAGCCCACGATACGCTGAACAACGCAGTGTGCAAAGACAAAACGCACGAAGAAGTTGCGTTGGGATTATTAGTGGTTATTCTGACGGATCCTCAAAGTGCTGCGAAAAGTTACAGAGACTTGACTTTAATCACGCGAGACGGTCTCGCGATTGTTTTAGTACATCTTAATCAATTAGTACTGGAAAGATACCTTCGATTAAACGACGTGACCAGAAGTCAGTTGTTGTGGCTTGTCAGGGAAATGATAAGAACCAGTGTAGCTAGCGTGGATAATCTTTGTTTAAGTTTGTTGAGGCACGCGGCTGGCGGCGATATTTCCCCGAGAAATTTGCTCTTAGTCGATGCTCTTTTAGACATATTTCAAGAGAACAGACCTTGGTTAGACAAGTTTCCTTTTTTAGTAGCGTCCATAGTGTACACCTATTTGCGATTAATAGAAGACCATAATGCACCTCATCTATCCGGTTTGCGTCAGAAAGAAGTTGCTTTTACGGTATCTCTGATAAGGGAACGTATGGTGGATTGTTTAGTTATTGGAAGGTAAATCAATTTTATTTGTTAACAGCTGTTGTCGTCGACAAGATTCGACATACCAAATAATATGTTTTGCTTTTAGGGACTTGGTCCGGTTACTGCAAAATGTGGCAAGGATACCAGAGTTCGAAGCGCTTTGGAAGGACATGCTTCTCAATCCAAAATCTCTCTGTCCAAATTTTAACGGTGTTCTACAACTTTTACAAACTCGAACTTCTAGGAGGTTTCTGCAATCCAGGCTTACGCCGGATATGGAAAGGAAACTGGTATTCTTGACGAGTCAAGTGCGTTTCGGTAACCATAAACGGTACCAAGATTGGTTTCAAAGACAGTACCTGGCCACACCTGAATCGCAATCGTTAAGATGCGATCTTATACGTTTTATCGTTGGTGTCATTCATCCGACGAATGAGTTATTGTGTTCAGATATTATACCGCGATGGGCAGTAATAGGATGGTTATTTACCACTTGTACATCAACTGTGGCCGCGAGCAATGCTAAATTGGCTTTATTTTATGATTGGTTATTTTTTGAACCAGAGAAAGATAACATTATGAACATTGAACCGGCGATTCTTGTTATGCACAATTCTATGAGGTCTCATCCGCCTGTCACTGCCACGTTATTAGACTTTTTATGCAGGGTAAGAATATTCGGTAATTTTCTTTAGACTTTGTTTCATGTTACGAGAATTAATTGAAACAAGTGTTTTCTTTTACAGATAATTCCGAACTTCTATCCACCGTTAACGGAGAAAGTGAGGAACGGGATCTTCTCGTCGTTGAGACAAATTTTGGAGAAACGTGTTCTGCCGAGTCTCTATCCTCTATTCGATAGTCCGAAGTTAGATCGCGAACTGAGAAGCAAAATAAGGGAAACGTTTAAAGAGTTTTGCTTACCACCCAATGCAGATCCTGGTAAAATAATTTATAAATTTCTGCATGCTTATTCTACGGTAGATTATTATAAAATACTGCACAAATACTAACACGTTATTGCACAGGGATACATGATCGTAGACATTGCATTACCGAGGCATTATTTAATATCACGCATATATGTAAACATTTGTAAGCGCACATATTTCGTAAATGTAAATATCACGTATAGGTACTAGATGTTGTACCGTATCGAATAGAAAGTTTATGGGTTAATACATTACCATTTTAACCATTGTTTCGAGAGACAGTTCAGAATTCGTCTTTTATACTTTTCTTTTAACAGACATTATTATCCACAGTTTCTTCGAGCTTATAGCACTTTAAATGCTTACTAACTTTGGTTTTTGCATGATCTTTTTAAGCAGGAAATAAGGTTCCGATATATTCAGGTAAAATGGAGGAACTTGGTAAGGATCTTACACCAGGAGCTCCATTGGAAAATGCAGGAAACACAACGGCCGAAAATAATCACGTGAGTCAAGATCCAGAACCAGCGTTCAGCGACGAAGAGGAAGAAATGCGGTAAGTTTTTTTTATTTATTTCTAGAACAATATTGTAACGAGAGGTGTCAAATTGCTAAAATACAAATTCTCGTTATAGGATACTGAATATAGTTGAAGAAGAAGACGAGGAG
Organism: Lasioglossum marginatum; assembly: GCA_028455795.1. Lineage (NCBI taxonomy): Eukaryota > Metazoa > Arthropoda > Insecta > Hymenoptera > Halictidae > Lasioglossum > Lasioglossum marginatum. The sequence continues at coordinate 11,089,347 of CM052253.1, read as the reverse complement.
GACGTCCCCTTGAATGTGAAATTCAAGAACGAACAAAAAAATGCAAATTGTGTGGTGAAAAAAGTAGACATTACATCTCAATTAAACTTAATCTTAGAGCCAGAAGAGTTAAGGACGGCTGTAGAAAGCTTGCACAGTGAAACGGACAATGAAGTGAGGTGTCAAACAATGGAAAGGATAGTGCAAATGGTGGTGGAAGATGAAATCGATGCAGAAACTATACCAGCATTGGCTTCTTGCATATCAACTATATTATCGTCGCAAATTACGTCCCAAATATTCCCAACAGATAATTTGAATGAAGAAACCTTGACTGATAGCATAAGTACACCGTTGTTTGTTATGTTTCGGAATCAATTTCAGTTGTGTAAAGAAGAGGACAATAGGCGGAAGCTTCTAGCCCGGGTACTCGCAGAACTGCAAACTGTTCAATCAAGGACAGGGTACCTGTTACTTTACTTTTTAAAGGTCTGGGGCAGAGAAGAGGAAAAACGAGAAGGCGAACCAAGGTTGGTAGTGGCATTCGATTACACGAATGTAGAAACAGGTAACGTTAGCATATCGTTCTTCATTTTTGTTTTTCACCGATAATTTCTGTTTCAGTAACGTACTAAACGATGTTAAAGCATCTGTATACAAAGACTTCTGCACGCACCGGGAAAAGAAGTTGGATGCGTGTTTAGTGTCAGATTTAAAGGTATGCAAACTCGGTTTTTATTAACAAAACGATTATTATAAAGACGAAGGAACGAAAGTTAAACACGCTATATGATATTTCAGCTCTGCCACGAAGACAACATATTCATGCTGTGTTATCTTGTGCCTGATGTATACATGGAATTTCAGAATGTGGCTCTAGGAAATGTTCAACTTTTGCATTTGGTTGTGTCGACGGTAGACGCCTGTCAACTTCAAGAATTAGTTTGTCAAATAATGCAGGGACACTTGAAGATGTTAAAGAAGGAATCGTTCACGTCTCTCTTAACGGCTAGCTTGAATTGGGAAACGTTCGAACAATATTGTTTCTGGCAATTAATTTTTGCCCATGATTTCCCGATCGATTATATACTGCCTGTTGTACCTAAATTGCAATTTCGCGATCACGCGGAAGCGCTGACATCGATATTGTTTATGCTTAAACAAGAAAAGTGAGTAATTTAACTTGGAAAGAAAAGGGAAATCGTACCGCGCCTACCACCGTTTACTCTACAGTTAAGCTGGATAATTTTGTAACAGGCCAACGTTGGAACTTCTGCGACAATTGCTTACACGACAAAATGTGGATGGAGACATGTTCGTTGTGGCGGCTTTGCGCTACTGGTGTCGCGATTACGAGGAGAAACTCGGCGAGCTGCTCGCAAATCTTTTGAGCACTCGTTATCCAGCTACTAGTCCGAATAAGCGGAAACGATCGGGTGGCAAACACAACCAGCAACCCGGTCCACCTTCCGGCGAACAAGTTCTCGGCCATCTGGATCAATTACGGCAACATTGCACGTCCTCCGCGGAACTGCAGCTCTATCATTCCGAGGGGATGCAGAGAGCTCTGCAACAAGCACAAGCGGCTAGCAGCGATTCTTTGAGAAAAAGTTACGGAGACTTGTTTGCTCTAGCGGAAGTGAACGAAGAAAACGAACCTCCTCCACCTCCGCCTACGAGCTCGGCACGAAAACACGTAGCAGCTTCGGCCGGAGGTGGCGGGGGCGCTGGTAAAGGAGGACACAGAAAAACCGGTGCTAATACGAGGGAGAGGTCTACTTCGAAGAGGCCGCTTCCTCGGTACCATATCGGCAGTACATCTAGCAGCGAGGTAATTACGAAAAATAATTATGGAAAATTCAAAGAAATGCAAAAGCATACGTAAGATTTATGTATTTTTTTCTTTGCCTATTCGATTCTAGAGCGTTCTGTTCGATACGCGTATCCTAACTTTGTAATCTTTTTCAGGAGGAGGAGATCGTGAATTTAAAGCAAGCGAAAAAGAGAAAAAAAATTAATGCAGTGGGCTCCGACAGCGACTGACCACCCAGTGTCTTCAAATGTCACATGGACCATGTCACGTGTGTGCAGCAAGCTAAACTAGCCTTAAGAACAGTAAGATAATATAGTATATACATAATAGATATATTTAGCGCGAGACTTGTAAATATAGTGTACGTCCGAGAGTGAATGCGAAACGATACCGATAAATAAGGACCCTGTTACGTATTTCGCAAACATGTTGTATGTACAGGCAACGTTGCCAGACTCTATTTCCATTTAATTTCGTTATCTGTGCCGAGCGCGTTCTAACGTGAAACGTGGTTAGAACGCATGTGATATTTAACGAGAGGGAAATTTATAAATACTGGTTATAGCTTTTCTAGGTAAACGTATTATGTGACGGATGAAACAATTTCATACGCGCGGAACAAATCTATGTACTCCAGACAATTCTGATGCTTATCGAAGCTGTGAAAAAAAAAAAGATTTTATCCGTGTGTCTGTCAGATAAAGTTACCGAGAGGCCAAGACTAGTCACGAATTAAATTATTTTCGTATACTCTTAAATATGTATGTATGAACGCATGAATTTAAGAGAGGAACACTGAATCTGGCAACGTTGCGAACAAAGGGCGGGGGGGGGGGGGGGGGGGGGGGGGGGG